>CM022298.1:603005998-603305998 GCA_011799875.1 Thinopyrum elongatum
ACAAATGGACAATCTCTTTCGAGTATCCAGGGTTTCGCGAAAACTCATCTGTTACAAAGGATTTCATTTTTTTGAACTTATTTGAACTCCAGACTTTTTGTTTGTTCAAAAATGAACCATTCAAAGCCACATCATCAATTTTCAACCCTTTCGACTTCATTGTTATTTTTCATGCATATTACTGATTTTTTGAGCTAAATGACCCTGAAATTGAAAAGCACTTCAAATGAACTCCGAAGAGGTTGAAAATTGGCATGATATCATCATTTCACCCACATACATGTGCTAAAAAGTTTGAGGGTGTACGGGAAAACTGGATGCACTTAGTGTACAAAATGGAGAATCTCTTTCGAAGTATCAGGGTTTCGGACGAAAACTCATCTCTTACAAAGGGTTTTCATTTTTTTGAACTTATTGAACTCCAGACTTTTGTGTGTTCAAAATGAACCATTCAAAGCCACATCATCAATTTTCAACAACCCTTTCTTGTTCATCTGTTATTTTTTCATGCATTATTGATTTTTTTGAGCTAAATGACCCTGAAATTGAAAAGCACTTCACATGAACTCTGAAGAGGTTGAAAATTGGCATGATATCATCATTTCAACCCACATAGCATGTGCTAAAAAGTTGAGGGTTACGGCAAAAACTGATGCACTTCATGTACAAAATGGACAATCTCTTTCGAAGTATCTGGTTTCTACGAAAACTCATCTGTTACAAAGGGATTTCATTTTTCACTTTTCTGTCTCAATGACAACTTTTCAAAGCCACATCATCAATTTTCAACCCTTTCTGACTTCATCTGTCTTCACTTTTTCTTTGCTTGTGTCCTTTTTGCTTATTGCGCCGTACCATGGAATTCTTCATCGCTTAACACAGGGTGCTTGGGTCAGCCTTGACTTTGAAGGAGTAATTTCATGAAACTTTTCATAATCTTCAGACATGTCGTCTTACCCTCCACTCCACGATGTCTCTTTCTCCCTGAAAGAACTATGTGGCGCTTTGCCTCATCGTATGATGTATTCGCTTCCTATCTCTCTTTTCTTTTCTCCGGTTTGGTAGACATGTCCTTCACATAGAAAACCTGCGCCACTCATTGGCTAGGACGAATGGTTCGTCTGTTTACCCAAGATTGTTCAGACCCCCTGTTGTCATTCCGTAATGGTTGCTCTACCTGTACCGCCGCCTCCTGACAGATTGACCCATTTGCACTTAAACAAAGGGACCTTAAAATCATGTCCGTATTCAGTTCCCATATGTCCACTATGTAACCATAATATGTGGTCCTTTCCCCACTTGCATGCTGCATCAAAGCGGACACCGCTGTTTTGGTTGGTGCTCTTTTGATCTTGGGCGATCGTGTAAAATGTATTCCCATTATCTCGTATCCTTTGTAAGTCAATACAGTCGAAGATGGTCCCCTGGACAACGAGTACAACTCATCAGAAATAGTGTTGTCACCCTCTGAGACGTGTTTCCATCCAACTTCCGAAAGTCCTGATGTGTTCACATGTAATCAAGTCGTCACACTGTTCATCGACATACGGAGTCACAAGGTAGAGTTCGTAGACTATGTAGTGTGCTTGAGACCAAATGCCTGTCCCCTGCATATTATTGAGTCCCCTCCTAGCGTGCCTTTACATATCTCAGTCAGTCCTCCCCTCTACGCGCGATTGAGGAGACCAATCTTCTAGGTCAGGAATGAAGTCAACACAAAACCCAATGACATCCCCTGTTTGATGGCCCATGGAGATGCTTCCTTCTGGCCTAGCGCGGTTCGGACATATTTCTTAGGACTCCCATGAATCTCTCAAGGGGAACATATTGTGTAAAATAACGGGCCCAGAACGACAATCTCGTCGACTAGATGAACTAGGACGTTCGTCTGATATTGAAGAAGGATGGTGGGAAACACCAGTTCAAAACTGACAAGACATTTGCGCCACACTCACTCCCTAGACCTTGGTATGATTTCTGGATCGATCACCTCTGAGAGATTGCATTGAGGAATGCACATAGCTTCACAATGGCTAATCAAACGTTTTCCGGTAGAAGTCCCCTCAATGCAACCGGATGCAGTTGCGTCATAATCACGTGGCAGTCTGAACTTAGGTTCTGGAACTTTTTCTCTGCCATATTTATTATTCCCTTTATATTCAGACAAAGCCAGACGGTACCTTCATACTGAGAAGGCTTCAAGAAGATTTTCCTTCTCTTCTTTGGTAAGAGCGTAGCTGGCAGGACCTTCATACTGCTTTGGAGGCATGCCATCTTTTTCGTGCCAACGTTGCAGGTCCTCCCTGCCTCCGGTGTATCTTTTGTCTTTCCATACACGCCCAAGAAGCCTAGCAAGTTCACGCAAAGTTCTTCGTCATGTGCATCACGTCGATTGAAGAGCGGACCTCTAGGTCTTTCTAGTAGGGTAGTCCAAAATAGATTTCTCTTTTCCACATGGTGCGCGTCCCTCAGCGTCATTCGGACAGATAGTCCGCCGGGACCCTTTCCAAAGATTACGTGTAATCAATTGACCATAGCAAGTACGTGATCACCGGTACGCATGGCAGGCTTCTTGCAGTGATCTGCCTCGCCTTTGAAATGCTTGCCTTTCTTTTCTCGACATTGATGGTTGGTCGGAGAAATCGACGATGCCCCAGGTACAACATTCTTCCTGCATTTGTCCAGGTATTACTTGCGGTGTCTGCTAAACAGTGCGTGCATGCGTGGTATCCCTTGTTTGTCTGTCCTGAAAGTTACTGAGAGCCGGCCAATCATTGATGGTTACGACAGCAACGCATGCAGTCAAATTCCTCCTGTCGTGCTCATCCCACACACGTAACACCATTTCCATTACACAGCTGTAAAAGTTTTCAACTAATGGCCTTAGGTACACATCATGTCGTTGCCAGGTGTGCTTAGGGCCTGGATGAGTACTGGCATCATAATGAACTTCCGCTTCATGCACGGGCCAGGTGCTGTGATTGCTGATTTGCTCCCCAAAAGTATTAATGCCATCCGCGCTTAACCAAACCAACGTTACTTGCGTCACCTGCAAACTCCTCCCCAGTCTTTCTCTCGATTTTTCTCCACTGCGATCCGTGAGCGGGTGCTCTCAACTTCCATCTTTCTTACGGTCCTCTCTGTCCATCGCTCACCTTGGCATGCTCTTTGTTTCTGAACAGACGCTTCAACCATGTTATTATAGGAGCAACCACATCACCTTCGCAGGAACCCTCTTCCTGGGGGCTTGCCGTCAACATCACCAGGGTCATCTTGTCTGCATCTATACCGCAATGCACCGCAAACCGGGCATGCGTTCAAATCCTCGTATGCACCGCGTAGAGGATGCAGTCATAGGGCATGCATGTATCTTCTGCCCCTCCAATCCTAGAGGGCATACGACCTTCTTTGCTGCGTACGTACTGTCGGGCAATTCATTATCCTTTGGAAGCTTCTTCTTCAATATTTTCAGTAGCTTCTCAAATCTTTGTCAGGCACAGCATTCTCTGCCTTCCACTGCAGCAATTCCAGTACGGTACCGAGTTTTGTGTTTCCATCTTCGCATTGGGGTACAACCCTTTTTGGTGATCCTCTAACATCCGATCGAACTTCAGCTTCTCCTTTTCACTCTTCGCACTGTCTCTTTGCATCACCAATGACCCGGCGGAGTCATCATCGGGCACATCGTCTGGTTCCTCTTGATCTTCAGCTTCCCCTGTTCAACATCACCGTATTCAGGGGCACATAGTTGTCATCATCCTCTTCTTCTTCGCTGTCTTCCATCATAACCCCTCTTTCTCTCCGTGCTTGGTCCAACATTATAGTGTGGCATGAAACCCTATAAAGCAGGTGGGTGTGAAGGATTTTCCTTCCGGTCAGAGTAAGACTTCGTATTCCCACATATAAGGCATGGACACACATACACAACCATTCTGCTTGTTTGCCTCCAGCCACTTCGAGAAAATTATGCACGCCCTTAATGTACTCGGAGGTGCGTCTGTCACACGTAAACTCCATTGCCGGTTCATCTGCGTGCATTATATAATTAAGTGTGTCAAAAACCTTACAGACATCATGAATAGATAAGTGACCAATTAATAGAAGTTCATCATCACATTAAAACGAAAGTATATACATAGTTCTCATTGAACAACATATAGCTCTCCAGAGCATCTAATAAAACCATACATTGAAACTATGTAAAACATTTCAATGCAACAATAAATGCATCATAATCGCAACCAGGTAACAATTGATCCAACGGCATATGATACCAAGCACGGTATGAATGGCATATTTTCATACTTTCTAATCTAGAAGCGCATTGCATCCATCTTGATCTTGTGATCATCGACGACATCCGCAACATGCAACTCCAATATTATCTTCTCCTCCTCAATTTTTTTCATTTTTCCTTCAAGTAATTGTTTCTTCTTCAACTAAATTTATCTCTCGACAATAGGTCGGTTGGAATTTCCGGTTCACATACCTCCTAGATTAAAAATATATGTCACGTTGGTCCGGCATAATTGTCATAAACAAAATAACCAAATGTTATAAAAATAATATATACCACATCCAATCATAAGACAGACGAGGGCCGACGGGGGCGGATACCAAAACCATCGCACTATATAATAACAAACAATAATAAAAGTAACGAAATTATACAAGTATCTATCTAAATCATACAAGTAGAATTTTTCTCTTTTAAGAAGAAGATATGACAAGAGGCTCACCACGGTGGTGCCGGCGACGAGATCGCGCGGGCGATCGACGGCGGTGAAGACGGGGACGGGACTTATAGACCGCTAACCTAGACAATCTTGAGGAAAATGAAGCTTGGAGGTCGAGCTTGGAGAGAGAAGCTTAAGTACTGTGGGTAGGGCATTTCATCGAAACCTCATGTGCATAGGAGGTGAGCTAAGAGCACCACAAAGCCCTCCCCTAGCCGTGCCAGAAAAACAGAGCATGGAGTGCTCTGCTTGCGGGCGAGGGGGTATATATAGCACCTCATTGGTCCGGTCGTAGCTGGAACCGGGACCAAAGGATCTCCTTTGGTCCCGGTTTCCAGCCATGAACCGGACCATGAATGTGGGCCAGGAGCGAGGCCCATTGGTCCCGGTTCGTGTCTGGACCTGGACACCCGCGCAAGACAAAAGCGTCGACGAATCGGACCAATCCCCACGAGGCCCCGCCGGCCCCCGGGCCACGAAACGGGACGTATGCCCCCCTGGGTCCCGGTTCGTGACTGAACCGGACTAATGGGCTGGGCAGGCCTGAACCAACGCCTATTTTCTACTAGTGATCTAAAGAGGTGACCGTGCACGGTAATAGATTTCTACAAGACGAATAGCAATGACACAAACGTTTGGACTAATAACACAATGAAATAATACTTGGGAGGAGCACGACACGAGAGTGGATTTTGGGAGAGGTGAAGGGGCTAAACACACTTAGCAAGATTTTCTTCATGACTCAGTGCGAATTCCGAAAATTGCACCAACTTCCAAATAATGCCTTGGTATGTAGGATTTGATAATTAGGCCTTTTAATAACATAGCAGTCATACAAAATCGTACCAAAATATCATACATGATGTTTTTAATGTACGACTTATATGCATTTATGGAGCGTGTGCGTCTCGCTGTCACCTTGGGTGGCACCATTCAGATATTGTATGCCATGCTTGCTTGCGATGGACATGTTAATTATCTCTCCCTTTGCAACACACGGGCATCTGTGCTAGTCTAACCTCCTAAAAGATGATAGTGTTCTTTGAGACTGCTTGGGCAGCAAGCAGCATTTAAGTACTATCACCAACTATTTGTACCTATCTTAGCTATCATTAAGCATAACAAGAACTTATTCACTTTCCACCATAAAAAGAAATTATTCACCTTTTGCACTAAAACAGGAATTGCAAAAACAGAAGCTGGTCCAACCAGAAATTGCAACAACGTTCAGAACATGAATATCATCAGATATTCAGATATATACTAAATAAAGGACTTATACGCTCTCACTAAACAGCATATGCCACACATGACTAACCGAATTAATACAACATCGCACTGAATGACGCAACGAAGCAGCATCGACCCAGACGTAGAGAGGAAGACCGAAGAATGTGCATGGCTGGAAACAAATGAAGCAGCACCTACAACCATGGGAGTGTAGCATTGCAGGCCATTACAATCGGGGACGGTTAAGATGCCGAACCGGTACGCTAGGGTTTGGCGGAAACGGGGCGACGCCCAGCCGCCGCCACCGCGTACGACGCGTCGCCGGCGAGGACGGCGCCAGTTCCGCACGGGAACCATCCTCGGGGCGGTCATGTTGCGGCTTTGTCCGCCATTGCGGCATGTCCGCCAGTGCGGCTTCGTCCGCCAGTTCGCTCGCGCGATTCTGCGAGGTTCTTCACATGAGATTGACGAGAGCAGGAGATGGCCTCCCGACTAGATGGTGAATCATCCTCCGGACTGGGGAAAGCTACTGCCAACAAGGAAAACCTCAAGGCTGCTGGTGTCGCACGCCCAAGATGCGTGATCGTGAGCCCCCAGATCGATCTACTCAGTCGAGAGCTTGCAATCTCTGGCTGCAGCGCGGCCTTTGCCGGCACAAACGGCGAGTCCTGGGATGCTTCAGCCGATGGCTCCTTGGATGAACCGTTTTACTGGTGGGGGTGACAAAGGGGCATCCGATGGGATAGCTACCCACCCGAAGCCAGGCCACAGGGCATCACCGAGCAACGCGGCGATCAGCTCCGGAGGAGCATATGGCGGCGGCTGGCATACAGGACATGCACGCAGTGGGGACAGGTATTCTGAACTGCTTTGGCATGGAACTGTAGGGGGATTGGTCGCTCTCGCCCCAGTCCAGGACCTAGTGTCCACTCATCCAAGTTCACTATCCCCGGTTTGTCTTCTTATGTGAGATAGCAAGCTAAAGAAAGGTCCATCGTTTGAGCAATCGCTTCGGGTTGAGAGGCTTTGCAAGAGTTAGTAGCTCAGGTTTCATGGAGGGCTGGCCCTCTTTTGGGATGATCAGATGCCAAGTCAAATTAAAGAACTCAATGATCGTACATTGATGCGTATGGCTAGCCTCTCCGGATGATGCTTGTGTAGACTAGCGTGCGTGTATGGTGAGCCAAGAGTCAAAACAGACATCTGATGTGGGATCACCTAAGAAAACTGAAAGCAAAGTCAACCTTCCATGGATCGTGATGGGCGATTTCACAACGAAGCTCTATGGCAATTTGAGCACTTTTCGTTAACTGGTCGAGCTGAATGGCAGATGACTGCATTCCGGATGTCCTTGATGATTGTAACCTGGCCGACCTTGGCTTTAAGGGGGTTCCATTTACATATAACAACAAAGGGTGGACGGAAGAATGTTAAGGTGCGGCTTGATCGAGCTGTCGCAAATGCTGCATGGAGGGATCTTTTTGCGAACGCGTCGGTGGAACACATCGTTTCTTCTTCTCCTGCTCTGACCATTGCCTCCTTCTCACTCGGTTTCACATGCCAACTATCAAAATAAGAACAGATGCAGACAATATGAGTTATTCTGGAGAGAGCTTCGGACTTGCCGGAAATTATCAGCACGCGTGGCAGACTGCTGGGGACAAGGCGACCTGGAGGCGATTCAGAGTTGCCTCGGCTCAGTTATGAAGGATCTTCAGGCATGGAGCAAGAACCGTTTTGGGAACATTTTACGCAAGCTGGAAGACTTACGGCTGAACTGAACCGGTTGCTTAGTTTGGTGCTGACAAATGAAGTCCGTAAGTGTAAAGGCAGTGCGGGCGGGGCGGCATCGGGCCGGGCGGCGTCGGGGCGGGCAGGGGCGGGCCGGGTGGCGTCGGCGGTGGGGCGGGCAAGGGCGGGCCTGACGGCGTCGGCGACGATGGCGAGATGGGAGCAGCCTGACGGTGATTGGGGCAGGGGCGGCGACGACGAGAAGAAGAAGTGATTTTTGGAGAAACTGCTAAGTTTTTCTTATATACACGAAACATTGGTCCCGTTTCGTGGCACAAACCGGGACCAAAGGGGGGCATTGGTCCCGGTTGGTGGCCACCAACCGGGAACAATGCACACCTTTCGTCTTGGTTGGTGCTACCAACCGGGACCAACGGCCTTGCGCTGGCGCGGTGCGGTGGGATGTTTAGTCCCACCTCGCTAGTTGAGAGAGCTCGAGAGTGGTTTATAAGCGCTGCTGCGCCCACCCTCTCGAGCTCCTCTCAACTGCAGGCTTTCGGGCCTACTCTATTAATCCTTGCCCGTGGGCCTACTGGGCCTGCTGCGGGCCTGAATCCTGGCCCATGGTTGGGTTTCTAGTCGTATTCAGGCCGTGGTGGCCCTGTAGGTGGCATTTTTTTATTTTTGTTTTCTTTTTTGCTTTATTTATTTTATTTTGTTTCTAGTTACAACAAAATACTTACTGTTTTTCAGTGATTCTTTTTGCTTTTAGGTAATAAAAATTATAAACTTGCTGTTAGTGCCATTAGTTTTCCAATTTGAATTCTTTGAAATTTGTGTGAATCACTAGTTTGTGATTAACTTTACTATAAAAATAGATTTTGGAGTGATTCTTTTTCCTGCTATTTAATATTACTGTATTTTATCATTATATTCAAAAACAGTTTTTGTTATTTTAGTTTCTAACAAAAAAAAAATTCTTATGATAATCTTTTGGCTATTAAAGTTTTCTAACAAAAAAGTTCTTTATATAATTCTTTTTGCTTTTAATGTTTGAACAGAAAATACTTTGATAATTTTAGTTGCATAAATTTTATATAATATTTAGTTTCAATAATACTAGAGGCTTATGAAAGCTTTTTAGTTGATTCCTTTTGCTATTAGAGTTTCATAAAGTTTTCTCAGTTCATTCTTTTTTCTATTAGAGTTTCATTAAAGTTTTCTAGTTCATTCTTTTAGTTTATTATTTTTGCTATTACAGGTTTCATAAAAGTTTTCCAGTTCATTCTTTTTTATAATAGTTCGTTCTTTTTTATATTAGTTCATTCTTTGAGCTAAATGACCCTGAAATTGAAAAGCCCTTCAGATGAACTCGACAGAGGTTGAAAATTGCATGGTATCATCATTTCACCACCCACATACATGTGCTAAAAAGTTGAGAGGGTTATGACAAAAACTGGATGCACTTCGTGTACAACAATGGACAATCTCTTTCGAAGTATCCAGGGTTTCGGACGAAAACTCATCTGTTCACAAAGGATTTCATTTTTTTAACTTATTTGAACTCCAGACTTTTTGTGTTTTCAAAATGAACCATTCAAAGCCACATCATCAATTTTCAACCCTTTCTGACTTCATCTGTTATTTTTCATGCATTTACTGATTTTTTGAGCTAAATGACCCTGAAATTGAAAAGCACTTCAAATGAACTCCGAAGAGGTTGAAAATTGGCATGATATCATCATTTCACCCACATAGCATGTGCTAAAAAGTTGAGAGGGTTACGGGAAAAACTGGATGCACTTAGTGTACAAAATGGAGAATCTCTTTCGAAGTATCAGGGTTTCGGACGAAAACTCATCTCTTACAAAGGGATTTCATTTTTTTGAACTTATTTGAACTCCAGACTTTTTGTGTGTTCAAAATGAACCATTCAAAGCCACATCATCAATTTTCAACCCTTTCTGACTTCATCTGTTATTTTTCATGCATTTATTGATTTTTTTGAGCTAAATGACCCTGAAATTGAAAAGCACTTCACATGAACTCTGAAGAGGTTGAAAATTGGCATGATATCATCATTTCACCCACATAGCATGTGCTAAAAAGTTTAGAGGGTTACGGCAAAAACTGGATGCACTTCATGTACAAAATGGACAATCTCTTTCGAAGTATCTGGGTTTCGGACGAAAACTCATCTGTTACAAAGGGATTTCATTTTTCACTTTTTCTGTTACAAATGGACAATCTTTTTCAAAGCCACATCATCAATTTTCAACCCTTTCTGACTTCATCTGTCTTCACTTTTTCTTTGCTTGTGTCCTTTGCTTATTGCGCCGTAACCATGGATATTCTTCATCGCTTAACAGGGTGCTTGGGTCAGCCTTGACTTTGAAGGGAGTAATTTCATGAAACTTTTCATAATCTTCAGACATGTCTGTCTTACCCTCCACTCCCACGATGTCTCTTTTCCCTGAAAGAACTATGTGGCGCTTTGGCTCATCGTATGATGTATTCGCTTCCTTATCTTCTCTTTTTCTCGGTTTGGTAGACATGTCCTTCACATAGAAAACCTGCGCCACATCATTGGCTAGGACGAATGGTTCGTCTGTTTACCCAAGATTGTTCAGATCCACTGTTGTCATTCCGTAATGTGGCTCTACCTGTACCCCGCCTCCTGACAGATTGACCCATTTGCACTTAAACAAAGGGACCTTAAAATCATGTCCGTAGTCAAGTTCCCATATGTCCACTATGTAACCATAATATGTGTCCTTTCCCCACTTGCATGCTGCATCAAAGCGGACACCGCTGTTTTGGTTGGTGCTCTTTTGATCTTGGGCGATCGTGTAAAATGTATTCCCATTAATCTCGTATCCTTTGTAAGTCAATACAGTCGAAGATGGTCCCCTGGACAACGAGTACAACTCATCAGAAATAGTGTTGTCACCTCTGAGACGTGTTTCCATCCAACTGCCGAAAGTCCTGATGTGTTCACATGTAATCAAGTCGTCACACTGTTCATCGACATACGGAGTCACCAAGGTAGAGTTCTGTAGAACTATGTAGTGTGCTTGAGACCAAGAATGCCTGTCCCTGCATATTATTGAGTCCCCTCCTAGCGTGCCTTTATCAGTCAGTCTCCCCTCATACCGCGATTGAGGGAGACCAATCTTCTTAAGGTCAGGAATGAAGTCAACACAAAACCCAATGACATCCTCTGTTTGATGGCCCATGGAGATGCTTCCTTCTGGCCTAGCGCGGTTACGGACATATTTCTTTAGGACTCCCATGAATCTCTCAAAGGGGAACATATTGTGTAAAAATACGGGGCCCAGAACGACAATCTCGTCGACTAGATGAACTAGGACGTGCGTCATGATATTGAAGAAGGATGGTGGGAACACCAGTTCAAAACTGACAAGACATTGCGCCACATCACTCCCTAGCCTTGGTATGATTTCTGGATCGATCACCTTCTGAGAGATTGCATTGAGGAATGCACATAGCTTCACAATGGCTAATCAAACGTTTTCCGGTAGAAGTCCCCTCAATGCAACCGGATGCAGTTGCGTCATAATCACGTGGCAGTCATGAGACTTTAGGTTCTGGAACTTTTTCTCTGCCATATTTATTATTCCCTTTATATTCGACGAGAAGCCAGACGGTACCTTCATACTGAGAAGGCATTCAAAGAAGATTTCCTTCTCTTCTTTGGTAAGAGCGTAGCTGGCAGGACCTTCATACTGCTTTGGAGGCATGCCATCTTTTTCGTGCCAACGTTGCAGGTCCTCCCGTGCCTCCGGTGTATCTTTTGTCTTTCCATACACGCCCAAGAAGCCTAGCAAGTTCACGCAAAGGTTCTTCGTCATGTGCATCACGTCGATTGAAGAGCGGACCTCTAGGTCTTTCTAGTAGGGTAGGTCCCAAAATATAGATTTCTTCTTCCACATGGGTGCGCGTCCCTCAGCGTCATTCGGAACAGATAGTCCGCCGGGACCCTTTCCAAAGATTACGTGTAAATCATTGACCATAGCAAGTACGTGATCACCGGTACGCATGGCAGGCTTCTTGCAGTGATCTGCCTCGCCTTTGAAATGCTTGCCTTTCTTTCGACATTGATGGTTGGTCGGAAGAAATCGACGATGCCCCAGGTACACATTCTTCCTGCATTTGTCCAGGTATATACTTGCGGTGTCTGCTAAACAGTGCGTGCATGCGTGGTATCCCTTGTTTGTCTGTCCTGAAAGGTTACTGAGAGCCGGCCAATCATTGATGGTTACAGACAGCAACGCATGCAGGTCAAATTCCTCCTGTCTGTGCTCATCCCACACACGTACACCATTTCCATTACACAGCTGTAAAAGTTCTTCAACTAATGGCCTTAGGTACACATCAATGTCGTTGCCAGGTTGCTTAGGGCCTTGGATGAGTACTGGCATCATAATGAACTTCCGCTTCATGCACGGGCCAGGTGCTGTGATTGCTGATTTGCTCCCCAAAAGTATTAATGCCATCCGCGCTTAAACCAAACCATACGTTACTTGCGTCACCTGCAAACTCCTCCCAGTACTTTCTCTCGATTTTTCTCCACTGCGATCCGTGAGCGGGTGCTCTCAACTTCCCATCTTTCTTACGGTCCTCTCTGTGCCATCGCATCAACTTGGCATGCTCTTTGTTTCTGAACAGACGCTTCAACCATGTTATTATAGGAGCATACCACATCACCTTCGCAGGAACCCTCTTCCTGGGGGGCTTGCCGTCAACATCACCAGGGTCATCTTGTCTGATCTTATACCGCAATGCACCGCAAACCGGGCATGCGTTCAAATCCTCGTATGCACCGCGGTAGAGGATGCAGTCATTAGGGCATGCATGTATCTTCTGCCCCTCCAATCCTAGAGGGCATACGACCTTCTTTGCTGCGTACGTACTGTCGGGCAATTCATTATCCTTTGGAAGCTTCTTCTTCAATATTTTCAGTAGCTTCTCAAATCCTTTGTCAGGCACAGCATTCTCTGCCTTCCACTGCAGCAATTCCAGTACGGTACCGAGTTTTGTGTTTCCATCTTCGCAATTGGGGTACAACCCTTTTTGGTGATCCTCTAACATCCGATCGAACTTCAGCTTCTCCTTTTCACTTTCGCACTGTCTCTTTGCATCAACAATGACCCGGCGGAGATCATCATCGGGCACATCGTCTGGTTCCTCTTGATCTTCAGCTTCCCCTGTTACAACATCACCGTATTCAGGGGGCACATAGTTGTCATCATCCTCTTCTTCTTCGCTGTCTTCCATCATAACCCCTCTTTCTCCGTGCTTGGTCCAAACATTATAGTGTGGCATGAAACCCTTATAAAGCAGGTGGGTGTGAAGGATTTTCCGGTCAGAGTAAGACTTCGTATTCCCACATATAAGGCATGGACAACACATAAAACCATTCTGCTTGTTTGCCTCAGCCACTTCGAGAAAATTATGCACGCCCTTAATGTACTCGGAGGTGCGTCTGTCACCGTACATCCATTGCCGGTTCATCTGCGTGCATTATATATAATTAAGTGTGTCAAAAACCATTACAGAACATCATGAATAGATAAGTGACCAAATTAATAGAAGTTCATCATCACATTAAAACGAAAGTATATACATAGTTCTCATTGAACAACATATAGCTCTCCAGAGCATCTAATTAAACCATACATTGAAACTATGTAAAACATTTCAATGCAACAATAAATGCGATCATAATCGCAACCAAGGTAACAATTGATCCAACGGCATAATGATACCAAGCAACGGTATGAATGGCATATTTTCTATACTTTCTAATCTAGAAGCGCATTGCATCCATCTTGATCTTGTGATCATCGACGACATCCGCAACATGCAACTCCAATATTATCTTCTCCTCCTCAATTTTTTTCAATTTTTCCTTCAAGTAATTGTTTTCTTCTTCAACTAAATTTAATCTCTCGACAATAGGGTCGGTTGGAATTTCCGGTTCACATACCTCCTAGATTAAAAAATATATGTCACGTTGGTCGGCATAATTGTCATAAACAATAAATGAACCAAATAGTTATAAAATATAATATATACCACATCCGAATCATAGACAGGACGAGGGCCGACGGGGGCGGATACCAAAACCATCGCACTATATAATAACAAACAATAATAAAAGTAAGAAAATTATACAAGTATCTATCTAAATCATACAAGTAAGAATTTTTCTCTTTTAGAAAGAAGATATGAACAAGAGGCTCACCACGGTGGTGCCGGCGACGAGATCGGCGCGGGCGATCGACGGCGGTGAAGACGGGGACGGGACGTGATAGACCGCTAAACCTAGACAAATCTTGAGGAAAATGAAGCTTGGAGGTCGAGCTTGGAGAGAAGAAAGCTTAAGTACTGTGGGTAGGGCATTTCATCGAACACCTCATGTGCATAGGAGGTGAGCTAGAGCACCACAAAGCCCTCCCCTAGCCGGCCAGAAAAAACAGAGCAGTGGAGTGCTCTGCTTGCGGGCGAGGGGGTATATATAGGCACCTCATTGGTCCCGGTTCGTAGCTGGAACCGGGACCAAAGGATCTCCTTTGGTCCCGGTTCCAGCCATGAACCGGGACCAATGAATGTGGGCCAGGAGCGAGGCCCATTGGTCCCGGTTCGTGTCTGGAACCGGGACAAAAGCGTCCAGACGAATCGGGACCAATGCCCCACGAGGCCCGGCCGGCCCCCTGGGCGCACGAAACGGGACGTATGCCCCCATGGGTCCCGGTTCGTGACTGAACCGGGACTAATGGGCTGGGCAGGCCTGAACCAAAGCCCTATTTTCTACTAGTGATCTAAAGAGGTGACCGTGCACGGTATAGATTTCTACAAGACGAATAGCAATGACACAAACGTTTGGACTAATAACACAATGAAATAATACTTGGTAAGAGAGCACGACACGAGAGTGGATTTGGGAGAGGTGAGAGGGGCTAAAACACACTTAGCAAGATTTCTTCATGACTCAGTGCGAATTCCGAAAATTGCACCAACTTCCAAATAATGCCTTGGTATGTAGGATTTGATAATTAGGCCTTTTAAATAACATAGCAGTCATACAAAAATCGTACCAAAAATATCATACATGATGGTTTTTAATGTACGACTTATATGCATTTATGGTAGCGTGCGTCTCGCTGTCACCGTTGGGTGGCACCATTCAGATATTGTTATGCCATGTTGCTGCGATGGACATGTTAATTATCTCTCCCGTTGCAACACACGGGCATCTGTGCTAGTCTACCTCCTAAAAGATGATAGTGTTCTTGAGACTGCTTGGGCAGCAAGCAGCATTTAAGTACTATCACCAACTATTTGTACCTATCTTAGCTATCATTAAGCATAACAAGAACTTATTCACTTTCCACCATAAAAAAGAAATTATTCACCTTTTGCACTAAAACAGGAATTGCAAAAACAGAAGCTGGTCCAACCAGAAATTGCAACAACGTTCAGAACATGAATATCATCAGATATTCAGATATATACTAAAATAAAGGACTTATACGACTCAATACAGCATATGCACAACATGACTAAACCGAGATTAATACAACATCGCACTGAATGACGCAACGAAGCAGCATCGACCCAGACGTAGAGAGGAAGACCGAAGAATGTGCATGGCTGGAAACAAATGAAGCAGCACCTACAACCATGAGGAGTGGTAGGCAGTTGCAGGCCATTACGAATCGGGGACGGTTAAGATGCCGAACCGGTACGCTAGGGTTTGGCGGAGACGGGGCGACGCCCAGCCGCCGCCACCGCGTACGACCGTCGCCGGCGAGGACGGCGCCAGTTCCGCACGGGGAAACCATCCTCGGGGCGGTCATGTTGCGGCTTTGTCCGCCATTGCGGCATCGTCCGCCAGTGCGGCTTCGTCCGCCAGTTCCGCGATTCTGCGAGGTTCTTCACATGAGATTGACGAGAGCAGGAGATGGACCTCCCGACTAGATGGTGAATCATCCTCCGGACTGGGGAAAGCTACTGCCAACAAGGAAAACCTCAAGGCTGCTGGTGTCGCACGCCCAAAGATGCGTGATCGTGAGCCCCCAGATCGATCTACTCAGTCGGAGAGCTTGCAATCTCTGGCTGCAGCGCGGCCTTTGCCGGCAACAACGGCGAGTCCTGGGATGCTTCAGCCGATGGCTCCTTGGATGAACCTGTTTACTGGTGGGGGTGACAAAGGGGCATCCGATGAGGATGCTACCCACCCGAAGCCAGGCCACAGGGCATCACCGAGCAACGCGGCGATCAGTCCGGAGGAGCATATGGCGGCGGCTGGCATACAGGACATGCACGCAGTGGGGACAGGTATTCTGAACTGCTTGGCATGGAACTGTAGGGGGATTGGTCGCTCTCGCACAGTCCAGGACCTAGTGTCACTCATCCAAGTTCACTATCCCCGGTTTGTCTTCTTATGTGAGACTAGGCAAGCTAAAGAAAAGGTCCATCGTTTGAGCAATCGCTTCGGGTTGAGAGGCTTTGCAGGAGTTAGTAGCTCAGGTTTCAGTGGAGGGCTGGCCCTCTTTTGGGATGATCAGATGCAAGTCGAAATTAAAGAACTCAATGATCGGTACATTGATGCGTATGTGCGAGCCTCTCCGGATGATGCTTTGTGGAGACTAGCGTGCGTGTATGGTGAGCCAAGAGTCGAAAACAGACATCTGATGTGGGATCACCTAAGAAAACTGAAAGCAAAGTCAGACCTTCCATGGATCGTGATGGGCGATTTCAACGAAGCTCTATGGCAATTTGAGCACTTTTCGTTAACTGGTCGAGCTGAATGGCAGATGACTGCATTCCGGGATGTCCTTGATGATTGTAACCTGGCCGACCTTGGCTTTAAGGGGGTTCCATTTACATATGACAACAAAAGGGGTGGACGGAAGAATGTTAAGGTGCGGCTTGATCGAGCTGTCGCAAATGCTGCATGGAGGGATCTTTTTGCGAACGCGTCGGTGGAACACATCGTTTCTTCCTGCTCTGACCATTGCCTCCTTCTCACTCGGTTTCACATGCAGCAACTAACTCAAAATAAGAACAGATGCAGACAATATGAGTTATTCTGGGAGAGAGCTTCGGACTTGCCGGAAATTATTCAGCACGCGTGGCAGACTGCTGGGGACAAGGGCGACCTGGAGGCGATTCAGAGTTGCCTCGGCTCAGTTATGAAGGATCTTCAGGCATGGAGCAAGAACCGTTTTGGGAACATTTTACGCAAGCTGGAAGACTTACGCGCTGAACTGAACCGGTTGCTTAGTTGTGGTGCTGACAAGAATGAAGTCCGTAAGGTAAATGATGAGCTGAATGAATTGTTGTACAAAGAAGAAATGCTATGGCTGCAGAGGTCACGTATTACTTGGCTTCGTGAGGGTGACCGCAATATGAAGTTCTTTCACCAAAAAGCTGTGTGGCGAGCTAAGAAAAATAAAATCACCAAGCTCAAGGATGAGAATGGTACGTGGGTTACTTCTCTGGCGGAACTAAAAGCCATGGCAACCGGGTATTTTCAGGACCTTTTCACTTGTGATCCTACTCTCAACCCGGAAGAGATAGTGCAACTATTTGAGAAAAAAGTGACACCCGAGATGAATGAGGAATTATGTCGGGAGTTCTCTGAGAAGGAGATATCCGATGCTTTGTTTCAGATAGGGCCGCTCAAAGCGCCAGGCACAGATGGTTTTTCCGGCCAAGTTTTATCAAGCAATTGGGGATTATTGAAGGAGAAAGTGGTGCCTGCGGTGCAGAACTTTTTTGCTACTGGTTGTATGCCAGCTAATGTTAATCACACTGCCATTGTCTTAATCCCCAAGGTGGATCAGCCGGCTACTCTCAAGGAATTCCGCCCTATCAGTTTGTGGACGGTGCTATATAAGGTGATTGCAAAATGCCTCGCAAACAGATTGAGGCCAATTCTGGGTGACATCATTTCAGTGAACCAAAGTGCATTTGGGCCTGGTAGGTTAATCACGGATAATGCACTTCTGGCGTTTGAGTGCTTTCACTTCATTGAGCAGAATAATAATCCTGGGAAGAATTTTTTGTGCTTATAAGATTGATTTGTCAAAGGCTTATGATCGCGTCGATTGGGGCTTCTTGGAGAAGGCGATGAAAGGCTTAGGTTTCACTCACCGGTGGATTAGTTGGATCATGGCGTGTGTATCCTCGGTGAGTTACTCGATCAAATTAAATGGAACCTTGCTGGATTCGTTCACCCCGACGCGAGGGCTACGTCAAGGCGACCCACTCTCGCCATTCTTGTTCTTGTTTGTTGCTGATGGGCTCTCGGCACTATTGCAAATGGAAATAACCAACAATAATATCACCCCCCCTTAAGGTGTGTCGCGGAGCTCCGGGTATATCACACATGCTCTTCGCCGATGATAGCCTACTTTTCTTCAAAGCAAACGCAGTACAGGCTTCCCGGATGCAACAAGTCATCAATACATATGCGCAAGGTACAGGCTAGTTGATAAACTTTGACAAATGCTCACTCATGTTTGGCAAATCTTGCCCCATTGAGACACAGGATGAGGTAAAGGTTGTTTTGCAAGTCTCACAAGTTGAGTTTGATCCCAAATACCTTGGACTCCCATCACCAGAGGGAAGAATGCACCGAGGCAAGTTCCAAGATGTGGAAGCAAAGATGCTCAAAAGACTTATGCAATGGGGGGATTGCTTATCAGGAGGTAAGGAGGTGCTTGTGAAAGCGGTTGCCCAGGCTCTCCCAACTTATCTTATGGGTGTATTCAAGCTACCCGACGGCCTGTGCGAGGACCTCACGAAGATGATACGGGATTTCCTGTGGGGTGCGAATCAAGGGCGTCGATGTACACATTGGGTGGCTTGGGATATCATGCTGCAGCCTAAATCTCACGGTGGTATGGGGTTCAGAGACATGAAACTGTTTAACCAAGCTTTGCTTGCTAAGCAGGCGTGGAGATTGATTGAGAACCCTCAAAGTCTATGCACCTAGGTGCTTAAAGCGAAATATTTCCCTAATGGGTTCTTGGTGGACACAGTTTTTACAGGGAACGCCTCCTCGACATGGCAAGCAATTGAGTATGGATTGGAGCTGCTCAAGAAAGGTGTTATTTGGCGTATTGGCGATGGCTCAAAGGTGCATATATGGAGGGATCCATGGATCCCACGGGATCAGTTGCGCCATCCAATAACGCCAAAACGTCGTTGCCGGCTCAAGTGGGTCTCGGAGCACTAGTAAAAAAGGCCCATTTGTTCCGGTTCCAGAGGCCCATTTGTCCCGGTTCTGGAACCGGGACTAAAGGGTCGGGACTAAAGCCCAATACCTTTTGTCCCGGTTCACCTACTAACCGGGACAGATGGGGCTCCACGTGACCGCTGCGGCTTGCCCAGGTAGGAGGGTCTTTTGTCCCGGTTGGTAGCACCAACCGGGACCAAAAAGCATCCACGCGTCAGCAGTTCAGGGGCTGGGTGTTTTTTTTGAAAGGGGAGGGGGGGGGGGTTGGGGGGTTTGTAGGGTTAATTTAGGGGTTTCATATATTGTGTTAGCTAGCTAATAGAGAGAAGTGTCCTCTCTTATCTCCGTGCTTGGTCGACGCTACGTACTATACGTATAGAGTGGACTCGACACGCTAGCTAGTAAGCAAATGAAGCAAACCATTAAGTACACAAGATCGTCATGAACATATACAGAGAGAAGTGATCGACCTCCTCCTTCTCCGAGAGATTGGTCGAACAACAAGTTTTCGTATATCTATCCGACGCTACTAGCTACATATATACAATATAAGATCTCTTACAATCCCTAACATCTAAATTCAGTTTCCACATGGTATTCTCCGGCTGGATTGATGACGTGGTCAAGAAAGAATCCTGCCAATTCCTCTTTGATTGCTTTTATGCGATCTTGTGGTAGGAGTTCATCCCGCAGCTGCCACATCTAATTTGAAGAAGGGGGTCAATACATATATATGAATGAAACTCAACACAAATGATGGTAATAAAATAAAATTGTGAATATTATTGCTTGCGCACTTCATATTGTTTTTCAGAGTAGCCCCCTTAGAGGTCGTCGCGTTGTAGATGTACTCGTAAACGTAGTATCCACAAAAATTATTCCCGCCTTCCTGCCACAACCACTTTACGAGAAATAGAGGTCAATCAAACTGATAATCAAGCATTATATATAAATGGTATTGATGAAACTAGATAGAATCAATGGGAGATGCGCGGAATTAGCTAGTAGTACTTACTTTCGGGTGTGTAAATCGGAGCTTCCCCGGCAGTCCCGGAGCTTTAGCGGTGAACTCTTTCCAAACCCTGCCAGACAAAGAAAACAATTACTTGATATCAGGAAATGAACAAAGTTGCCGATATGGTGCGATAACGATCGATTGAACTTACTTCTCGAGCATTTTAGTCATGGACGCATACTCCTTGGGATCTTTTCGTCTCGAGTCTAAGACGGTTACTAGTCCCTGCTCAAGCTTAATCTCTAGGAGAATAAAGTGAAAGCTGCGCACACATGCATAACTCATCAATTACATTACTATAACCTCGAGTAATAAGGGAAACCGAATATGCACAAGACAGTACCACTCACTTGAAGTTGTAAGGAAAGAGTATTTTTATCTTTGTTTTGATTTCAAAGCAACGATTGTAGCAAGTTGGCCTCGGTTTCTTTGGCATTATATTTAACCGTCCATTCATCTATGAGATTTGTGTTAATGAACCCAATATCATAGATTTGTGCATTTCTGCATTCGACGATCTTCAATCTGCATAATATAGTGAGGATAATTATATATACATGCAATGAAAGAGCTGAGCTATATATGGAGACTTAATTACAGAAGTAGTACTTACAGACAGTAGCAAGTGACGATTATTTTATCGAGGGCCTTTTGATTGAAAAACTGGAAGAACTCCTCAAATGGAACAGACAACAGATCAATTCCAACGAGGTCGTGCTCCTCTTTAACTTTCAGCGTCAAAGTATCCTTCCCAGACTCGCTGCAGGTGTCCATGTACCACTCATGGAATCTTCGAATCATCGTTGTTAGAGGAGGATGATCAGGTTTGACGAGAGGCTTCCCGTGCCGGTATTTGTGTTCGTCCATCTCCATTATATCAAAATGTGCATCGTCGGGCAGGTAATCACCAGGATTGGTACCGGGCAGCATCCCCGGCAGATTTGCGACGATATCGCTAGACACCTTGAGTGGGGGGCACGATTGGTTCGCCTGTTCACCGAGCTGGGGAATTTTTTTCCCACTTCTTCGTTCTTGTAACCTTTTATCACTTGAAGTAGTTCCCGACCGGCGTGCTCCTTGCACTGCCTTTTTAAGAGCGCGGACATGGTTGTCATCCGGCGGAGGCGATGGTGGTCGCTTCAGGGCATCCAAAGTGCGCTTCAATTTCACCTGTTCTATCTTCTCCTCCGGAGGTGGATTTTTCTTTGCAAAAAAGTCCTTCACTTGGGCTTCACAGATCTGCGCGTTTTCCTCCTCGGTCATCTCGTATGGTAACTTCTCTAGAGGCTTGAGAGATGGACCGAATCTGTATGGCCTCCCGCCTCTGGCTGTACTGCTAGACGCCGGAGAAGCCGTAGCGGCTGCGGCTGTATTCCTTCGTTGCTTACGAGGCGGAGAAGGAGGCGGAGTGCTACGATGCGCCGGAGCAGTCGGTGCGGCGGCGGCTGTCTTCCGCTGTTGCTGACGAGGCGGAGGAGGAGGCGGGCTGCTCGGACGCGCCGGCGCAGGCGGAGAAGGAGGCGGAGTGCCGCCACGCGTCGGAGCAGCCGGAGAAGGAGACGGGCTGCTCGGACGCACCGGCGCAGGCGGAGAAGGAGGCGGAGTGCCGCCACGCGCTGGAGTAGCCAGAGAAGGAGGCGGAGTGCCCTGATCACTCGCCGGAGGAGGAGGCGGAGTGCCCTGACTCACCGGAGGAGGAGGGGGAGGCGGAGGCGTCTAGCTCGGAAGGTTGATAAGCTCCTTCCACCATAGACATGGAGTCTTCAGAGCAAGACCCAGCTGAGTCTCCCCTTCACCGGTAGGGTGGTCAAGCTCGAACTCCTCAAATCCCTCTGTTATTTCATCGACCATCACAACAGCATAGCCTTGTGGAATCGGAAGGCAGTGAAAAGTTGCGCCGGGTTCAGGAGGTGCAACAGAGCCGACAGCCGCCTTGACTTTGAGGTGCTGCCATTGCATCATAAGGTGGCAATCTTGAGCCTCCGTGATAGCATCCACGGGGTAGCTGGGAGCCGTGAAGTCAGGCTGCTGAAGGAGCTCGGTGGAAGCCACGCTGCTTCTCCGCTGAGATGGCGGGGTAGCTTCTGGGGTAGCTCCGGCAGGTCGCTGCCTCTGAACTAGTGCTTGTTCCTCTAGCGCTCGTACCCTTGCATTCAGCTTCTGCAGTTCGGTCTGCTCCACTTTCCTCCTCCTCTCCCGGGTTTTGTAACCGCCTGCGCTGGGAAACACAACCTTCCACGCAACAGAGCCTGCCGTGCCTCGTGTTCGTCCTGGGTGCTCAGGATTCCCGAGGGCCTGTGTGAGCTCGTCGTTCTCTCTGTCGGGAACGAACGTCCCTTGCTGCGCTGCGGCGATATACTTCTGAAGCTTCTTGACGGGTATTTCAAGTTGCTCCTCCGTCCAACGGCACTTCCCTGTTTCAGGGTCCAAGGTTCCCCCAACCCCAAAGAACCAAGTCCTTGAACGGTCTGGCCAGTTCAATGTCTCTGGTTCGACCCCTTTATCAAGCAGGTCCTTCTCAGCCTTGTCCCACAACGGCCGGGCTTTGAGGTAGCCACCTGACCCCGTGCGATGGTGATGCTCCTTCTTTGCAGCATTTTTCTTGTTTGTCGCTGACATCTTCTTACTCTTCTCCGATGTCTTGTGGGCCACAAATGCGGGCCAGTGATCTCTTATCTTCTCAAATCGGCCGGTGAATTCTGGAGTCTTCCCTTTGTCGACAAACGTTGATTTCAACTCATTCTTCCACCTCCTGAATAGATCTGCCATCTTCTTAAGAGCATGAGCCTTGACCAATGGCTCTATAACTGGCTTATCCGGATCCTCCTCTGGTGGTAGGGTGAAATTTGCCTTCAGCGCGGTCCAAAGATCATCTTTCTGTCTATCGTTGACAAAAGACACTTGAGGGTCTTCGCTCTTAGGCTTATTCCATTGGTGGATGCTGATCGGGATCATGTCCCTAACAAGAACCCCGCACTGAGCAGAAAATGCTTCCTTGGTCCGGATGGGTTCAATCGGTTGGCCATTGCCCTTGATTGCTGTGATCGTGAACCTTTCATCCTGGCGCAACCTTTTCTTCGGGGCTCGTCTCGTTACCGAAGTTTGGCTCGATCCGGAGGGCTAGAAAAGAAGAAAGAAGAAAGTTAATATGTGTACATACCAAAACAATTAATGCATCAATTAGCTAGTCAGCACAGGCTTAATTAATATATATACCTCGCCGGACTTTGCAACAGCTTCTTCCTCCGTTCGCTCACCGGAGCAGTCATCACGGTCTCCTTCTTCCACCGGCATTCCGTCACCGGAGCCATCATAATCATGTCCTTCCACCTCCATTGTTTGATCACCGGAGCCTGCTTCACCCTCTCCTTGTAGACCATCGGTGTCGTTGAGATACGACAAGATATCACCTCCGCCGAGGATTATGTCCCCCAACAACTGTTCTGCTTCGATGTCTCGGTGCTCCATAGTTTCTGCAAATATTACAACATGGCAATTAATATACAAACATGACAGATGGATATATTAGTGCAAACATAGACCTAGCTAGCTCGACGCTTCTATGGTTTGGGGTGGCCTCGACAACGCTTCTAGGGTTTGGGGTGGCCTAGGCAACGCTTCTAGGGTTTGGGGTGACCTCGACAACGCTTCTAGGGTTTGGGCCGGACCTCCTCTCTCATGAATGTCCGACGTCCGGACCGACAAGGGATTTAACAAAATGACGCCATTCTGGATGTGCAGAAAATGGTCCATATTTTTCCTGATCTCATCTACCCTTCTATATGTCACGTTGTCTAGTGTCAAAGAATTCAAGAAAACCATGACTTCATCATTAGCCGGAAATTACAGGCGCATAATGGTACGAAGCTCTTCAAAGTTGTTTTGGAACGGAGTTCCCGATAGAATAATTCGCTTTTTGGTACAAAGTTCAGCAAGAGCCTTCCGAATATCGCTATTTGGAAGGCCTTTGCTGAAATTCGTACCAAAAGGTGTATTATTCTATCAGGAACTCCGTTCCAAACTTTGATGGCGGCATTCTTGATAAATCTAGACGCTCGACCCCTGGACGACCCTCGACCCTCGACCCCTCGGCGACCCTCGACCCTCTACCCTAGTTCACGACCCTCGACCGCTCGGTGATCCACGACCCTCTACCCTAGTTCCCGACCCTCGACCACCTCATGTCACGTTTATCTAGTGTCAAAGGATTCAACAAAACCATGTCTTCATCATTTGGCGAAAGTAACAGGCGCATGATGGTACGAAGCTCTCCAAAGTTATTTTGGAACGGAGTCCCAGATAGGATAATTCGCTTTTTGGTACAAAGTACAGCAAGAGCCTTCCGAATATCGCTATTTGGAAGGCCTTTGCTGAAATTCGTACCAAAAGGCGAATTATCCTATCAGGGAATCCGTTCCAAAATAACTTTGGAGAACTTTGTACCATCATGCCTCGGTTACTTCCGGCTAATGATCAAGCCATGGATTTCTTCAATACTTTGACACAAGGCAACCTCTCGACCCCTTGGCGTTCCTCGACCCTCGACCCCTCGACGACCCTCGACCCTCGAACCTTCGGCGACCCTCGACCCCTCGGTGACCCTCGACCCTCTACCCTAGTTCCCGACCCTCGACCGCTCGGCGATCCTCGACACCCTCGTTCCCGATTAAAATTAAGAAGAGGAAGAAGAAGAAAAAACAAAAGAGGAGAAGAAGAAAAAAAAGGAGAAGAAGAAAAAATATTAATCTATTTTTTCTTCTTCTCCTCTATTCCTTCTTCTTCTCCTCTTTTTTTTCTTCTTCTTCCTCTTCTTATTTTTTCTCCTCTTCTTCTCTTCTTATTTTTCCCGCTCTTCTCTTTTTTCTCCCCTTTTTCCTCTCCTTCTTTTTATTCCCTTCTTCCTTCTTCCTTCTTCCTCTTTTCCATACATATAAAAAGTTTAAAAAATTCATACATACATACAAAAAATACATATAAAAAGAAAGCATATATATATATAACCAAAAAAACTTATATAAAAAAAGCAACGCGGCGGCGGCGGCGGGGCAGGGGCGCGGTGCTCACAGAGGAGGCGTTGGGGCGGGCCGGGCGGCGTCGGTGCGGCGTCGGGGTGGCGTCGGCGTCGGACTAGGGCGGCGTCGGCGTCGGGCCGGGGCGGGCAGGGGCGGGCGGGGCGGCGTTGGGGCGGGCGGCGTCGGCGTCGGGTGGGGCAGGGGCGGGCGGGCGCGTCGGCGTCGGGGCGGGCGGCGTCGGGGCGGGCGGCGTCGGCGACGGGGCGGGTAGGGGCAGAGAAGACAAGTGATTTTTGGAGAAACTGCTAAGTTTTTCTTATATACACGAAACATTGGTCCCGATTCGTGGCACAAATCGGGACCAATGCCCCCCTTTGGTCCCGGTTCATGCCACCAACCGGGACCAAAGGTCTCTTTTCTGCAGCCCAAAGGGCGGGAAACAGACACCTTTAGTCCCGGTTGGTGGCAAGAACCGGGACCAAAGGGGGGGCATTGGTACCGGTTGGTGCCACTAACCGGGACCTATGCACCCCTTTTGTCCCGGTTGGTGCTACCAACCGGGACCAAAGGCCTTGCGCTGGCGCGGTGCGGTGGGATGAGAGCTCGAGAGTGGTTTATAAGCGCTGCTGCGCCCACCCTCTCGAGCTCCTCTCAACTGCAGGCTTTCGGGCCTACTCTATCAGTCCTTGCCCGTGTGCCTACTGGGCCCGCTGCGGGCCTGAATCCTGGCCCATGGTTGGGTTCCTAGTCGTATTCAGGCCGTGGTGGCCTAGTAGGTGGCATTTTTTTTTCCACTTTTTTTGTTTTCTTTTTTGCTTTATTTATTTTATTTTGTTTCTACTTACAACAAAATACTTACTGTTTTTCAGTGATTCTTTTTGCTTTTAGGTAATAAAAATTATAAAGTTTCTGTTAGTTCCATTAGTTTTCCTATTTGAATAGTTTAAATTTGAATTCTTTGAAATTTGTGTGAATCACTAGTTTGCGATTAACTTTACTATAAAAATAGATTTTGGAGTGATTCTTTTTCCTGCTATTTAATATTACTGTGTTTTATCATTATATTCAAAAACAGTTTTTGTTATTTTAGTTTCTAACAAAAAAAATCTTTATGATAATTCTTTTTGCTATTAAAGTTTCTAACAAAAAAAGTTCTTTATGAAAATTCTTTTTGCTTTTAATGTTTTGAACAGAAAATACTTTGATAATTTTAGTTGCATAAATTTAATATAATTTTAGTTTCAATAATACTAGAGGATTATAAAAGCTTTTAGTTGATTCCTTTTGCTATTAGAGATTCATTAAAGTTTTCTAGTTCATTCTTTTTTCTATTAGAGTTTCATTAAAGTTTTCTAGTTCATTCTTTTAGTTTATTATTTTTGCTATTAGAGTTTCATAAAAATTTTCCAGTTCATTCTTTCTTATATTAGTTCATTCTTTGAGCTAAATGACCCTGAAATTGAAAAGCACTTCAGATGAACTCTGAAGAGGTTGAAAATTGGCATGGTTTCATCATTTCACCCACATAGTAGGTGCTAAAAAGTTGAGATGGTTACGACAAAAACTGGATGCACTTCGAGTACAAAATGGACAATCTCATTCGAAGTATCAAGGTTTCGGACGAAAACTTATCTGTTACAAAGGGATTTTATTTTTTTGAACTTATTTGAACTCCAGACTTTTTGTGTGTTCAAAATGAACCATTCAAAGCCACATCATCAATTTTCAACCTTTTCTGACTTCGTCTGTTATTTTTCATGCATTTACTGATTTTTTTGAGTTAAATGACCCTGAAATTGAAAAGCATGTCAAATGAACTCTGAAGAGGTTGAAAATTGGCATGATAGCATCATTTCACCCACATAGCATGTGCTAAAAAGTTGAGAGGGTTACGGCAAAAAATGGATGTACTTCATGTACAAAATGGAGAATCTCATTCGAAGTATCAAGGTTTCGGACGAAAACTCATCTATTACAAAGGGATTTCATTTTTTTGAACTTATTTGAACTCCAGACTTTTTGTGTGTTCAAAATGAACCATTCAAAGCCACATCATCAATTTTCAATCCTTTCTGACTTCATCTGTTATTTTTCATGCATTTACTGATTTTTTTGAGCTAAATGACCCTGAAATTGAAAAGCACTTCAAATGAACTCTGAAGAGGTTGAAAATTGGCATGATATCATCATTTCACCCACATAGCATGTGCTAAAAAGTTGAGAGGGTTACGGCAAAAACTGGTTGTACTTCGTGTACGAAATGGACAATCTCATTCGAAGTATCAGGGTTTCAGACGAAAACTCATCTGTTACAAAGGGATTTCATTTTTTTGAACTTATTTGAACTTCAAACTTTCTGTGTGTTCAAAATGAACCATTCAAACCCACATCATCAATTTTCAACCCTTTCCGACTTCATCTGTCTTCACTTTTTCTTCGCTTGTGTCCTTTGCTTATTGCGCCGTAACCATGGATATTCTTCATCGCTTAACAGGGTGCTTGGGTCAGCCTTGACTTTGAAGGGAGGAATTTCATGAAACTTTTCATAATCTTCAGACATGTCTGTCTTGCCCTCCAATCCCACGATGTCTCTTTTTCCTGAAAGAACTATGTGGCGCTTTGGCTCATCGTATGATGTATTCGCTTCCTTATCTTTTCTTTTTCTCGGTTTGGTAGACATGTCCTTCACATAGAAAACCTGCGCCACATCATTGGCTAGGACGAATGGTTCGTCTGTGTACCCAAGATTGTTCAGATCCACTGTTGTCATTCCGTAATGTGGGTCTACCTGTACCCCGCCTCCTGACAGATTGACCCATTTGCATTTAAACAAAGGGAACTTAAAATCATGTCAGTAGTCAAGTTTCCATATGTCCACTATGTAACCATAATATGTATCCTTTCCCCTCTTGGTTGCTGCATCAAAGCGGACACCGCTGTTTTGGTTGGTGCTCTTTTGATCTTGGGCGATCGTGTAAAATGTATTCCCATTTATCTCGTATCCTTTGTAACTCAATACAGTCGAAGATGGTCCCCTAGACAACGAGTACAGCTCATCAGAAACAGTGTTGTCACCTCTGAGATGTGTTTCCAACCAACTGCCGAAAGTCTTGATATGTTCACATGTAATCCAGTCGTCACACTGCTCTGGGTGTTTGGAGCGCAGAATGTTCTTGTGTTCATCGACATACGGGGTCACCAAGGTAGAGTTCTATAGAACTGTGTAGTGTGCTTGAGACCAAGAATGCCCGTCCCTGCATATTATTGAGTCACCTCCTAGCGTGCCTTTTCCAGTCAGTCTCCCCTCATACCGCGATTGAGGGAGGCCAATCTTCTTAAGGCCAGGAATGAAGTCAACACAAAACCCAATGACATCCTCTGTTTGATGGCCATGGAGATGCTTCCTTCTGGCCTAGCGCGGTTACGGACATATTTCTTTAGGACTCCCATGAACCTCTCAAAGGGGAACATATTGTGTAGAAATACAGGGCCTAGAATGACAATCTCGTCGACTAGATGAACTAGGACGTGCGTCATGATATTGAAGAAGGATGGTGAGAACACCAGCTCGAAACTTACAAGACATTGCGCCACATCACTCCTTAGCCTTGGTAGGATTTGTGGATCGATCACCATCTGAGAGATTGCATTGAGGAATGCACATAGCTTCACAATGGCTAATCGAACGTTTTCCGGTAGAAGCCCCCTCAATGCAACCGGAAGCAGTTGCGTCATAATCACGTGGCAGTCATGAGACTTTAGGTTCTGGAACTTTTTCTCTGCCATATTTATTATTCCCTTTATATTCGACGAGAAGCCAGACGAGACCTTCATACTGAGCAGGCATTCAAAGAAGATTTCCTTCTCTTCTTTGGTAAGAGCGTAGCTGGCAGGACCTTCATACTGCTTTGGAGGCATGCCGTCTTTTTCGTGCAAACTTTGCAGGTCCTCCCGTTCCTCCGGTGTATCTTTTGTCTTCTCATACACGCCCAAGAAGCCTAGCAGGTTCACGCAAAGGTTCTTTGTCACGTGCATCACGTCGATTGAAGAGCGGACCTCTAGGTCTTTCTAGTAGGGTAGGTCCCAAAATATAGATTTCTTCTTCCACATGGGTGCGCGTCCCTCAGCGTCATTCGGAACAGATAGTCCGCTGGGACCCTTTCCAAAGATTACGTGTAAATCATTGACCATAGCAAGCACGTGATCACCGGTACGCATGGCGGGCTTCTTCCGGTGATCTGCCTCGCCTTTGAAATGCTTGCCTTTCTTTCGACATTGATGGTTGGTCGGAAGAAATCGACGATACCTCAGGTACACATTCTTCCTACATTTGTCCAGGTATATACTTTCGGTGTCATCTAAACAGTGCGTGCATTCGTGGTATCCCTTGTTTGTCTGTCCTGAAAGGTTACTGAGAGCAGGCCAATCATTGATGGATACAAACAGCAACGCATGCAGGTCAAATTCCTTCTGTCTGTGCTCATCCCACACACGTACACCGTTTCCATTCCACAGCTGTAAAAGTTCTTCAACTAATGGCCTTAGGTACACATCAATGTCATTGCCGGGTTGCTTAGGGCCTTGGATGAGTACTGGCATCATAATGAACTTCCGCTTCATGCACATCCAACAAGGAAGGTTATACATACATAGAGTCACGGGCCAGGTGCTGTGATTGCTGCTCTGCTCCCCGAAAGGATTAATGCCATCCGCGCTTAAACCAAACCATACGTTCCTTGGGTCACCTGCAAACTCAGCCCGGTACTTTCTCTCGATTTTTGTCCACTGCGACCCGTCAGAGGGTGCTCTCAATTTCCCGTCTTTCTTACGGTCCTCTCTGTGCCATCGCATCAACTTGGCATGCTCTTTGTTTCTGAGCAGACGTTTCAACCGTGGTATTATAGGAGCATACCACATCACCTTCGCAGGAACCATCTTCCTGGGGGGCTCGCCGTCAACATCACCAGGGTCATCTCGTCTGATCTTATACCGCAATGCACCGCATACTCGGCATGCGTTCAAATCCTCGTACGCACCGCGGTACAGGATGCAGTCATTAGGGCATGCATATATCTTCTGCACCTCCAATCCTAGAGGGCATACGACCTTCTTTGCTGCGTACGTACTGTCGGGCAATTCGTTATCCTTTGGAAGCTTCTTCTACAATATTTTCAGTAGCTTCTCAAATCCTTTGTCAGGCACAGCATTCTCTGCCTTCCACTGCAGCAATTCCAGTATGGTACCGACCTTTGTGTTGCCATCTTCGTAATTGGGGTACAACCCTTTTTGGTGATCCTCTAACATGCGATCGAACTTCAGCTTCTCCTTTTCACTTTCGCACTGTCTCTTTGCATCAACAATGACCCGGCGGAGATCATCATCGGGCACATCGTCTAGTTCCTCTTGATCTTCAGCTTCCCTCGTTGCAGCATCACCGTATTCAGGGGGCACATAGTTGTCATCATCCTCTTCTTCTTCGCTGTCTTCCATCATAACCTCTCTTTCTCCGTGCTTGGTCCAAACATTATAGTGTGGCATGAAACCCTTATAAAGCATGTGGGTGTGAAGGATTTTCCGGTCAGAGTAAGACTTCGTATTCCCACATATAGGGCATGGACAACACATAAAACCATTCTGCTTGTTTGCCTCAGCCACTTCGAGAAAATTATGCACGCCCTTAATGTACTCGGAGGTGCGTCTGTCACCGTACATCCATTGCCGGTTCATCTGCGTGCATTATATATAATTAAGTGTGTCAAAAACCATTACAGAACATCATGAATAGATAAGTGACCAAATTAATAGAAGTTCATCATCACATTAAAACCAAAGTACATACATAGTTCTCATTGAACAACATATAGCTCTCCAGAGCATCTAATTAAACCATACATTGAAACTACGTAAAACATTTCAATGCAACAACAAATGCGATCATAATCGCAACCAAGGTAACAATTGATCCAACGGCATAATGATACCAATCCTCGGTATGAATGTCATATTTTCTATACTTTCTAATCTTGAAGCGCATTGCATTCATCTTGATCTTGTGATCATCGACGACATCCGCAACATGCAACTCCAATATCATCTTCTCCTCAATTTTTTTCAATTTTTCCTTCAAGTAATTGTTTTCTTCTTCAACTAAATTTAACCTCTCGACAATGGGGTCGGTTGAAATTTTCGGTTCACATACCTCCTAGATAAAAAAATCTATGTCACGTTGGTCGGCATAATTGTCATAAATAATAAATGAACCAAATAGTTATAAAATATAATATATACCACATCCGAATCATAGACAGGACGAGGGCCGACGGGGGCGGATACCAAAACCATCACACTATATAATAACAAACAATAATAAAAGTAAGAAAATTATACAAGTATCTATCTAAATCATACAAGTAAGAATTTTTTCTTTCAGAAAGAAGATAAGAACAAGAGGCTCACCACGGTGGTGCCGGCGATGAGATCGGCGCGGGCGATCGACGGCGGTGAAGACGGGGACGGGACGGACAGCTAAACCTAGACAAATCTTGAGGAAAATGAAGCTTGGAGGTCGAGTTTGGAGAGGAGAAAGCTTAAGTAGTGTGGCTCGGGCATTTCATCGAACACCTCATGTGCATAGGAGGTGAGCTAGAGCACCACAAAGCCCTCCCCTAGCCGGCCAGAAAAAACAGAGCAGTGGAGTGCTCTGCTTGCGGGCGAGGGGGTAGATATAGCCACACCATTGGTCCCGGTTGGTGGCTGAAACCGGGACTAAAGGGCCACCCTTTGGTCCCGGTTCCAGCCACGAACCGGGATCAATGGATGTGGACCAGGAGCGAGGCCCATTGGTCCCGGTTTGTGTCTGGAACCGGGACAAAAGGGTCCAGACGAACCGGGACCAATGCCCCACGAGGCCCGGCCGGCCCCTTGGGCGCACGAACCGGGACGTATGCCCCCATTGGTTGGGCAGGCCTGAACCAAAACCCTGTTTTCTACTACTGGAACTTCTCAATGTTGATGGTACATGGAATAGAAGACTCGTGCATGAGCATTTTTATCATCCAGACGTAGAGAGCATTCTGCAAATCAAGCCATCGAATAGATTGGAGACTGGCTTCATAGCATGGCATCCTGACAGGAGGGGTTGCTTCTCAGTCCGCAGTGCATATTACCTTGGGCTGCAGGAACGGATGAACTCACAAGGTACAGTAGCATGCAGTGCTCGGCCTGATGGAAGAAGGCCAGTGTGGGACTTGATCTGGAAAAATAGTGCACCAGCGAAGGTACGTATTTTTGCTTGGAAGGCAGCTAGGGAAGCTCTAGCTACGCAAGCTACAAAAAAGGATCGACATATGGAACATGACCACACATGCACGCTTTGTGGAGTTCAGAAGGAGACCGCTCACCATGCACTGGTCCGTTGCCCCCATGCAATGGCGTTATGGCAGGCCATGCGCGAGACCTGGGAACTCCCAACTCAGGACGAGCTGCGCGATGCCGAGCCGGACTGGTTGTTCCAGCTCTTAGAAAAACTCCCAGATACACAGAAGATGGCCTCGCTGATGATTATGTGGAGGATATGGTATGCACGAAATGAGATCACACATCACAAGCCCCCGGTTCCGATTGAAGCTTCGCGTCGATTTTTGACCAGCTACATCACTTCCCTCATCGCGACTAGGCAACATCCAGAAGCAGATTCAGTGAAAGGTAAACAAGTACTTAATATCCTCTGGGTACAAACCTCCTGCTGCACATGAAATAAGGTCGAAGCCGCGTTGGGAAGCTCCTGACAGAGAATATACAAAACTGAACATTGATGGGGCGTTTGTCAAGGCGGATGGTACGGCCGTTGCCGGGATGATACTGCAAGACCATGAGGGTGCGGTCGTCTTCGCTGCGAGACGCGTGCGCTGTTCAATTGTGGTGCTGCCCTCGAAGCTGAGATGGTTGCGATGAAGGACTACAGTTGGCCCTTCACTGGACAAACCGATCACTGCTTGTGGAGACGGACTGTGCAGAATTGTTGCAAATGATCGGTGCGCGAGGGGTGGATAGGTCTAGGTATGCATACTGAACTAGTGAGATCAGAAATATTATGTCTCATGAAAGGAACATAAGTCTAGCTAAGATTAGCAGACATGCAAACGTGGCTAGCCACACCCTTGCATGTATGGGTCGTTCGCAACAGCGAACTGCTTGCTGGCTTCGTAATTCACCTGATGAAATAGCTAGCATTGTAATCTCTGAATGTAGCCATTTGGTTTGATTAATGAAAGTTCCTTTCCCGCAAAAAAAGATGCAGCGACGCTGATTGGATGATGCTCTAGACGCCCTTCCCTTAGAGGCACGGCCAGTGTTGTTGGTGCAGAGCGCACACGATGGCAATGCGAGGCTGAGCACGGCGGCGTGTTGCCAACGTTGGACGCAGGTGATGCCGAGCCAGGGCCTGTGTGGGGCATTTCCATGTCAAACTCCTAGGCCTTCCTCCTCGTATCCTCCTCCCTCCTCACATCAGCGCCACTGCCGTGATCTGCCTCAACAACAATAAATAAATAAAATAGCAGATTGAGGTATATACATACGGCATACCTGATGTCGGTGGTGGAGTTGCGCCGTCGGTTTGTGCTTGTGGTGGTGCGCCGCCTTCTTGGAGATGCCACCGTGGGCCTGGCTCCGGTTGACCGCCCGTGCCCTTGCCGCCATGCTTGCTCGACGCGGCAGGGAAGGAGGCGCTGGCGAGTGGCAACGACCATGGAGGACCACCGGCGGTTCCACGTGAACTTCAAGCCTCCATCCGTGTCGACGACCTCCTGCGACCCGAGCTTTCCAAAAAGAAAGCGAACAACGGGAATTACTCGTTGGTGGATGTCTCCGCCGGCCGTTGCGTTGCCGACAATGGCTGCTTGTCGTGGCCACCTGCTACGGCTTCCTCAGCGCCGGAGGACTCCATCACGACCCATGTTTTGATCACGAGGGCGTCACTGGTCTCGAGGTTGGTGACGACGCAGTCGTACAATACAGGCACGACTCACCGTTGAAGCTAGTTAGCACGTAGGTGAAGCCGGCGACCTGGTAGATTGGCATGGTGACAGGTGAGGAAGACGACAGGAAGTCGGCGTGCGCGGACGCAATGTCCACGACGGTCGGCCGGTGGCCATAAAGGCCGCAGGGACCATCATGTAGCCGCCAGAGATGCCAGAAGATAGAGAACTGGAGCGCCGCGACCACGGTAAACTAGAGCGTTGCGAAATCGAAACAGTAGGTCGTAGGTGCGGCCACTACCTGCGGCCTGGTGCCACCGATGGCAGCCTTGAGCAGCTCGGCGCCGTCCGGCACGACCTCGGCCTTGTTCGGGTCTCGGCTCCTCAGGAGCACCGGCACACGCTGGAGGTGCGCTCGGCGCCGTCCGGCAACACCTCGGCCGTGTGTTCGGGTCTTGGCGCCTCAGGGAGCACGACACGCACTGGAGGCACATGGGCGCCATCGCCACCGCGTGCCCGCCCAGCCCAGCATGACTTCGACGCGAGGCAAGTTCTCCACGTACGGCCAACAGCGGCCTGACCTGCACCCCGCTAGCGGCCACGAACCTGCGGGCTAGCAGCACGAACGGGCTGATGTGACCGAAGGCGAGGAAGGGAACATCACGACGTGCATGTTGTTGCTGCCGGGCTAGCCATCGTGCCTGTCTAACGCTTTGGATTGATGCGTTTGAGCAGCTCGATTGATTCCTCTTCTGGATCGCGCCTTCAGTACCAGCTCGGCCACAAAAAGAGGTGAGGTGGGTTGGGGGCGGGTGCTCGGCCACACGAGGAGGAGAGGCGGGTAGGGGGTGGGAGCTCGACGATGGGCGCCGATGGCATAGCGGAGGTGAGGTATGGAGCATCAGGACGGAGGGGAGTCTATTGATACGCAAACAAAGGCGGTGGAATGGCTGCACCAGATTGTACGGGAGCCTTCTTGAAGGAAGGGGAAGAATCGAGAAGAGAGGGAACTAACGATATATCTGCAAGAAACCGACTGCCCATATGTCCACAAAATCTTTTAAAAAAGAAATGAACCCGTCAAACAAATGACACGTACGTGATATTTAAGGACATGCAGATCAGATCCTCCCAATCCGAGGACGCGCTAGCATGAGAAAAAACCCGGTTGATAGTAGTCAAATCGAACCTATGCATTGCACGTGAACCGATGAGCTACGAAGAGCATGTTGGATATCCCAACCGAAACGGCTAAAGCCACCCAAATTGTACCCTACCATATCCCCCGGTAAATAAGGTGTCGCGTCCTGATTGGTCCGTTTTTCACTGATAGAAAAAAGTAAAAAAATCAAGTAAAAGAAACCTGGCTAGGTTTAGTAATAATATATATATCCCCCGGTATATATATATATATATATATATATAAACACTATTCTGATCACGGGATCAGAATATTATTCTGATCACAACATGAACTTCCTGAGTTACACACCTAAACTTCCCTCTGTAGGAACCCGACCTACGGGCTATCTTCGCAACCATGTCTCCCCGCTCGAATTATTCTGGTTAGTCGTGTTCTATATGATGTAAGTGTAATCTAGAAACGGTTTTTAGCAACTAAATGCCCGTTTTGAATAGGAATCTCGCTCGTTGGCGGATTTTGCCCTCGGGTCGTGATGAACTTGCGTTTTTTGCAATTTTACTGTCTGAGTTGTTTGACCTGAACTTCCCCCTCTGCTAAGTTGAACTTCCGCCAACATTGCCCAATTGGGGCTTGCGATATACCGTTGGAAAGCTATGGACACGAGTATGATGACACAAATTAAATTTTTGGCAAAATGTAAGCGGTTTAAGAGCAGTTTTGAAAACCGTTTTTTCTTCAAACAAAAAATGTGAATCGTATTTTCGATCGCATTTCAAACCGTTTATCGGAATGAGGAAAATAATATAGCGTTGGAAAGCTGCTGCAAAACCTCTCCTTCCACATGTTGAAAGTTTTCTCTAATTCCCTATGGTTAAAGAGTAATTTAGAAAATCGTAAAATTTCGCAAACCGAACAGCCGAGTTCGTATTTTCGATGACATTTCTAAACGGCTAACCCAATTGAGGCAAATAATATGACGTTGGAAAGCTTATGAAAATGCGCTACTTTTTCATGTTGAAAGGTTTTTCTAATTTTGAACGGTTTAAGTGTAATTTCGAAAATGGTACAAGTTCCACCGAGTTCGTATTTTTTAGCTAATTTTTTAACCATACGTCCGAATACAGCAAATGATATGGCGTTGAAAAGTTTGAACAAATGCGAAACTTTTTGGTATATATTGTTTCTCCCAATTCTTTACGGTTTTATGTCAATTTTGAAAATGGCTAAAAACGTATTTTTACCGTAATTTTTACAAACTTTATCGGAATGGGGCAAATAATATACCGTTGAAAAGCTACGGAAAATGCGAAACTTTTTCATGTTGATGGTTTTCTCTGATTCATAGCCGTTTTCAAGTAATTTCGAAAACGGCGAGATCATGCGTTCTGCCATTATCGCGAAACAGATTATTCGGAAAGGCACCGCGTGAAGAACTTGAACTTCTCGGCATGTGTACTTGAACTTCACTCTGTTTTTCACGTGCTTTTTTTGGTCGTAGCTCTCTATCCACTCACCAAAATTGAGCAAGTGATATACCGATGGAAAGCTGATGTAAACACGCAACTTTCCCGTGTTAATCATTTTTTCATACTCGCGACGGTTTTAAAAGTTTTTCAAATGAAATTCATTCAGTCTAGTAGTTGAACTTCCTGCTGTTTTCACGTTGAACTTCTGTGACGTATTTTCGTTTGTAATTTCTCATCCATTTCGTCGGTGTTACACAAATGATATTCCTTTTGTACAAATCTCTCAGATAATAATTTTTTTTAATTTCTCCGACCGAGGACTTGAACTTATAGCAACAAAAAATTTGGACCTTGCCTTTTAATTCATTTTTCTCATATTAAACACACACCATGTAGTACATGAACTTTTTCCATTTTTTTTAATTTGAATTTTTTTAAATCAAATTGCTCCCAAATAATAACTGAAACTTCTTTGTGGATTGAGAGAATTATTTTAAAATGCAAAAAATAATTTTTTTTTGTGTTTTCGAACATGGAAATACAAGGTGAACCTCTCTCGCAAGAATTTTTGAACTTCCCCGGACAGAGCACTTGAACTTCTTGCAACAAACCTTTTAAGCTTTTTGTTTTCTATTTCTTATATTCTAATCTAAAACGCATTCTGTGTAGTAATTGAACTTCCCGATGTTTTCATCTTGAACTTCTGTCACGTATTTTTGTTCAACCTCTCTCACAAGAATTTTTGAACTTTCTTGGGCCGAGCACTTGAACTTCTAGCAACAAAAAATTTGGACTTTGCTTTTTCATTCTTTTTTTAATACAAAATGCACACCGTGTAGTACGTGAACTTCTAGCAGTTATCAATCTGAACCTCTGTCGATTACGTGAAAATATCTGAGTTTTTTATAGACATTGAACCGCTCTACCTTTTTTATTTGAACTTCATTGAGTATTTTTAGAAATGTGAAAATTGAAGATTTTTTAGAAAATAGAACTTCTTTGTTATTTCGAATTGAACTTATTGATTTTATTCTTTAGTAACTCGAAAAATCTGAATTTTTTAAATAAATATCAAATGTCACCGCTTTTTTCCAATTGAACTTCTTGGTTTTATTCATTAGTAACGAGAAAACTTGAGTTGTTTATATACATTGAACTGCTCCTTTTAAAAAAAATGAACTTCTTGGTTTTAATCTTTAGTATCGAGGGGAAATCTGAGATTTTTTCTAAACGTCAAGCAACTTCATTTTTTTATTAGGACTTCTTGGTGTTATTCGTTAGTAACGGGGAAAGTCCTAGTCATGTAATAAACATCGAACCACTCAGTTATTTAAATTTGAACTTCCAGATATTTTTTAAAAAAAGGGCAAATCCATGCCTACAAACTTTTTGAACTGCTTGATTTTTTAATTTGATCCTGTTGGTTTTGTAATAGACATTTTTGAACTTCTATGTCTTTAAAAATGCCCAATATGACGTTGGTTTTTTTTGAACTTGCAAATCCTAGGTTTTCATATATTTTTTAACTTCTGTGTTATTTTAATTTGAACTTCACATTTTTTTGAGTAAAGAATTGTTTTGATTTTAAAATAAACATCGAATTTGACTATTTTTTCAATTTTGAACTTCGTGGTTGAATTCTTTAACAATTTTTTATCAGTAAGATGCATTCTTTCCTAAAATACAATGATTGAACTCTCTATACAATAATCTTTGAACTTCTAGATTACTTTAAAAAATACATACTTATTTTATGTGTATGTAAACTCGATGGTTTACACAAACTTCCTTACATCAAATCACGCGAAAGAACATGCATGAACGGAAAAAGGGGCAGGAGTTACAAGGTCCATAACACACTTTTTTGGTATATTTCTGAAGGTTCTGCACAATGAACATAACAAGTTACAAAATCCAAGCTATGAAATGAAATATGCGAATATGAGTGAGAGGCTGCAGGAACACGCAAAAGCAAAAAATTGCATCTAGTGCGCATGTTCTGTAACTAGCATCAAATCTGGTGAGTATGTATGAACTGGAGTAGTACATCTAGTGCGCATGTTCTATAACTACACGCAAAAGCAAAAAATGAAACTTTTTTTCTCTGATCCACTTGGTTCGGTAAGAGCTAGCTAGTAGCAGAGGGATGTGGCTCTTTGGGCGTATCTACAAGTTAGACAGAGAAAGCCATCCATGCTGTGCAAGTACCCAACGGGTCTGCAAACAAGCCGGACACATATGCTGGGAGCCGGCGAAACGAGAGCAGAGGAGAGAAATCATATGAGCACACACTTAGTAATACACGAACCTTCTGGGAAGTTATACATGGACTTCTCTGTACTGAATTTTTTCTCTCGTTCGCATGGACATTATTTTTCAAACCACAAGCTCAAGAGAATACAGGAACGCACAAAGCAAAATTTCATAGAAACGATCAGGAATAAAAAGAACACAAACATTCAGTATGCAAAACAAGACATGTCATCGAGATTTGAGAAGAAAAGTAGGAGCAGTTCCTCCAGTTGTAGGGAGCAGCAACTTGGACAAGATTCAAGCACGAAGGTCACGCTTAGGCCTCGGACAGGTCGCCGCTTAGGCCTCGGCAGATCACTGAAGGCCCAAGGTGAGTGGCCATGGTGGCGGGATCCGACAGTTGCAGCCTGGCCCTACTTGCTGCTACAAGGGGTTGGTCTCTCATGGCGGCGGCGCGCAGGACGCGGGCTTTCCGGCGGCGCACATGAGGAGAGGCGGGATCCGACGCGAGCTTCTCGCAGGGATCCGTGGTTGAAGCAGGGGAGGGGCCCGACGGTGGCGCTATAGGTGCCTGGGGAAAGCCGGCGGCGCGGGAGGTGGCCGGGGCCCGGCAGCGGCCCGTGAGGTGGCTGGGGGCCGGATCCGTGGTTGAAGCAGGGGAGGGCCCTAACGGCGGCGCTGTAGGTGGCCGGGGCCAGCCGATGGCGCGGGAGGTGGCTGTGGCCCGGCAGCGGCGCGGGAGGTGGCCGGGGCCCGGCGGCGCCGCGGGGTAATGAGGGAGGCGGCGTTGGCGCGATGCAGTTCGAGGGAGGTGCCAGATGGGATCGGGGGAGGTTATTGGAGGGGTCGAGGCGAGCGGGTGGGGTGGGTTTTTTTTTCTTTTACCGATCGGGGGATCTCAGGAACGTCCGATCGCCCCTATATAGGGCACCGTGATCAGAATAACTATTCTGATCCCAGGATCAGAATAGTGTTACTCTATATATAAACACTATTCTGATCACAACCTGAACCGCCTGAGTAACTCGCCTGAACTTCCCTCTGTACGAACTCGACCTTCGGGCAATCTTCGCAACTGTGGCTTCTACCGCGAGTTTTTCTGATCATTCGTGTTGTTTGTGATGTAAGTGTAATGTGGACACGTTTTTTAGCAACTAAACGCGCGTTCTAAATAGGAATCATGCTCATTGGCGGATTTGCTCTCGGGTCATGATGAACTTGAGTCTGTTTGCGAGTTTAATGCATGCTGTGGGTGTTGTCGAAGCTCTGGCATGATGGGAATTGTGTTTTGGTACGATTTTGTTGCACAATTTTTTGTTATTTCAAATGAATTTGAAACCGGCTGTGTTCTTCATCCGCCCGAGATGCATCCTCCGCCATCGGCGATTTCTTGTTTTCCTGTCAAGTTTGCTTGCTGATTTGCGTACTATAGTGAAATTCAAGGCTTACTACGTCATCAATTTCAATCGGGAGGGTCTATACTGTTTGATTTCTGGCATTTTGATGTTGGCACTCCCGCGGCTGTTGCACGGGGTTTTTTTTGCGGTTTTTGGATTTGCCCTATGGTCATTTTTCTTGTAGAAAGGTAGTTGGCAGATCATTTTAAAGGGTGTGCGGACGTGTTCTAATCAGGCGCAGATGATTTTATGCTTCGGACGAATTCGTTCGTTCATGTTTTCTGTGTCATCTAATGGCCGTCGTATAAGCTGGACTTCTGCGTTGTTCATACCTGAACTTCTAGTTTTCCTTTATTTTGCAAGGTTATGCAGTAAGTCCTCTGTATTTCTTTCCTTTTTACTTTCATTTTTCATTCTTGCATTGGTTTTGATTTTATGACTGAGTCACATGAGCAACCATTGAATTGTTTGGCCGATGGATATGCATATATTTTTTTCTAGTATGTCCTCGTTATCTAATAGTTTGTTGGACTTCAGTTATTAACTATCCTAAACTTCTGTATGCTAGTTCGAGGTTTTAGATAACCCCGGACTTCTATATCATCACTCTTTAAATTTCTTATTCCCAAGGTCTGTAGTAGAAGCTGGACTTCTATTGTACCAGTGATTGAACTTCTGTGTTTCCACATTGCAAGGCGGTACATCATTGTGCTCTATATTTCTTCGATTTTTTTTGGTAATTTTCAATTTTTTGAATTGGTTTTGAGTTTGTCTAGTGTGCAACCGTGGGATTAGTCCCAAGTATGCACGCATACTTTTTTTATTCTTTTTGTAACATGTTTCCATACTTCGAACAATGTTAGCACTTTAGTACGTATTTAACCTGAACTTACTAGTTTTTTGCTCCTATAAAATATCCATATTTTTTGACGTGTGCATCTAATGTTTTTTCAAATGCCCGAACTTCTGTGACTTTACAACTTGAACTTCGTCAATAAATTTTGATAATTTTTTTGGTTTTTAATTATTTAATAATTGAAAACCGCATTGCGTCCTGTCAAAACCTAGCGCGCAGCAATGCGGTAGCGCGAGGCCGAGCCGCATGTGTACTTTGTGTGTATTTGAATTTTGAACTTCTATATTGTTTTTAAGTTGTGTATTTTAGTTAGATATGGACTTTATCTTTTTTTGTATTTGAACTTCTTCTTTTTGTTTCTTAGTGTTTATTTATTCATATGCCTTTACTTCTCTGATTAGTGTACTTGAACTTCTTTTCTTTATTTTTTGAACTTCTTTCTCTTGTTTGTAGGTGCTTATTTGTGTATGTATTTTTCTTCCCTTGGTAGAGTACTTGACCTTTCTGCTTGCAATCAATTTTTGGTTTTAAGGATACCAGCAGATTTGTTATGTGATCTTAACTTTTAAAAATAGATGCATTCAAATGGTGCATTCATTTATCAATAGATGCATTTACTTTTTTAGTTGTTGGGGGGGGGGGGGGGGTAAAACTGTAATTACCACGTCGCTGCAACACCCCACTACAGAGAGGCATTAAGTGTCTGTCTCCCTCGCCACAACCTGTCAGAAAACCCCCCATCCCTCTCGCTCGCTCTCTTCTCCCTCTCTGTCGCTCCGCTGCCTCCAACTCCCCCCGATTTCTCCGCCGCTGTCCCCTGCGGTCATGCGTGTAGTAACCGGCACCCGCGACGCTCCTATTTCTCCCCCACGCACCGCTCTCCCTCGCCCAGCCCGCTCTGTTCTGCTCTGAAGCGAGGGCGGCAACTGCCTGCGCGGTTGCAAGGTGCGCGTGGCTTCGTGGGGGTGGAAGAACCGCCCCGGATTCATGCGTGCGGGGGTCGTTTGGAGAGGTACAGATGCTCCTTCCCCCCCAATTCTTGCTCTTAGTGTTTGCCAAATCTGACGAGGCCTCTCTGTTTCTTCTGTGCTCTCACATGCGCCTCCTCCCCTTTCTTCTGATGGTTGGGTTGGAGATTAGGTAGGGTTCGTGTGTGTGTGGTGGGTGGATTCCATTCCCCCGTCTCTCATCTTGCTAACATAAAATAAAAAATGTTTATTAGCACACAAGTTACATCTGCCTATACCTTTGTAACTGAACTGAGCATTATTCACAGCCTGAACTTCTCATATAAAAGTGGTGTTCATGTACATTTTTTTCCCTAGGACAGGCATCACACTCTGCACTGAGCTGAGCATCTGCCAATACTTTTGTACCTAAACTGAGCACCGCTCACAAAATGAACCTCACATTCTGTTAATTCTACAGTATTTGATTACTTATATGTACCTGAACTGAGCACTCTCCACAACCTGAACTTCTTGTTTGCAAAGGGGAAATACTGTCTACAGTTAAAAAACCTGAACCTTCATGAGTTTGAATGGTTGAACCACTAGTGAATACCAACCTGACCTTCATGTGATCACATGTATGTTTTATTTTCCTTTTATTTTTTGCACACAACCAGATACATACCAACCTGAACTCTAGCACACTTAATAGTTGAACTTCAGATGGCTTTTCACATGTGAATACAGGCAGATTTCCAAATGTTTTGCAGCCTGGACTGAGGCTCACAAACTACCTGAACTTCACATGGCTTTTTCACATGTGAATGCAGGCAGATTTCCAAATGTTTTGCAGCCTGGACTGAGGCTCACAAACTACCTGAACTTCACATGGCTTTTTCACATGTGAATGCAGGCAGATTTCCAAATGTTTTGCAGCCTGGACTGAGGCTCACAAACTACCTGAACTTCACATGGCTTTTTCACATGTGAATGCAGGCAGATTTCCAAATGTTTTGCAGCCTGGACTGAGGCTCACAAACTACCTAAACTTCACATGGCTGTAAGAAAATAGCAAACAGAAGGAAGTTCAACCATACCCTGGCTAGAAGTTCGGCCAACCTTTTTCCAGCAGTAGATAGGCCACCTTGAGAGCAATTCGTCGGGGAGGTAGGAGAGGAATTCCATGGCAATCCATGTCTTGCAGAGGGCGCGAAGTTCATCTGCACAAAGCAAGAAGGTCAGGCAAGGCAAGATTGAAGAAGAAGGCAACAAGTGGGAGGAAGTTCATCTACCGTTGCTGGATTTGACGGCGCCGCCGATGCCGCTTCCGCCGCGGAGTTGCTCCGTTGGCCGCGCCGTTTGCCGTAGCTTGCGTTGGGGCCGTCATCTGCTCTGCCAAGGCGTCAGGCAGTGAGGATGGAAGGAGGATGAGGCTTCCGGAAGTCCATGGTGGCTACGCCGCATCCAGGCGACGCGGGCTCCTTCGCGCCGGCGTCCGCCGTCGCTCTCCCGCCCGCGCCGGTGGTCGGCCAGGAGGTGGCGACAGAGGGGTGGCGCCGGATCTGGTCGACCAGGAGCTGGAGACGGAGCGGAGGCGCCGGATCCGGTCGGCCAGGAGCTGGAGACGGGGGGGGGGGGGAGGCGCCGGATCCGGCGAAGATCGGTGGCGAACCACGGGGGGAGGTCGGGGATCGAGGGGAGGAGCGGCGAGGAGGGGGGTTGGTTGGCTCAGGATCGGGATCGGGGGATCAGGTGGATCCTGTCGGGGCGGCCTCGGGATCCTGTGGGTCGGGCCAGCAGTTCAGAAGTTCGGGAGGGGTTCTGTCGGGCCCTTATAGGGGCTGCTGTGATCGAAATAACTATTCTAATCCTGGGATTAGAATAGTGCTGTCCTATATATATATATATATATTCCGGTCTTCTGCTCCGCGCCGGCGAGGTGGGACAAAACAACTTGGCAAGCTCTAGAGTTTTATGTACGTGGGAGTTTTTTTTTTGAGGGAAGGCCATCATGGCTAGCTTTCTTAAATTAAAAGACATTTAAATCGTCTACGAGCTTACCAACCACAAAGTCAGGTGGCTCGTCTAACCAACTTAAAGTAGACTTATTACAATAACTGTAGTTAGCTAACACATGAGCTGCTTGATTACAATAACGAAAACAATTCTTAAATATGACCTTCCCAATTGTAGTGCTTATATCCACGCACTCTGCAAATAATGGTGCGGCTTCATCGCACCATCGTGTATGACCAGTACAAAAGTTGATTACTTGGAGAGAATCTGACTCCGCTTCAATTTGGTTGAATCCCAAAGAATTGGCAAATGATAGTCCTTCTCTCATAGCCATCGCCTCCGTGGTAATTGCATCAGTTGCCACTGAGATGAACTTACATTGCGCGGCGATGAAGTTTCCCCTATCATCTCTGAGAATGGCAGCCGTCGCACCACTGCCATCATCTGCAAAGAAAGATGCATCAACGTTTAACTTTGTGAATCTTGGGTCTAGCTTGCACCATCGTGTTTCAGGCATGTCATATGATTTTGTCGAGGCATTCTGGAAGTTTCTTGCAATAGATAGAATAGATATTAGCCATCTCCAACTCGGCGGTACAGGTTCATTATGTGTCAGTTGTCTCCGAACCCACCAAAGATACCATCCTCCTACTGCTAATGCTTGTTTGAAGTTCACACTTGGGTGTATACTTAGATGATCATCCGGAAGTGATAGCAGATGCTCAAAAATAATAGATCCCGATTTGTCCACCGGCAAGGATTTATCTATGAGGTATGACATTCCTAGATGCCTCCACAAGTCCCTCGCGTTCACACACTGGAACAGGAGGTGCCGAATATCTTCCGCACCCTGGTGGCAGATCGGACATGCGCCATTAGAGCCAACATGCCTATTGGTCAGGATAGCTTTAAGAGGAAGAATCCCTCGTAAAACTCTCCAACAGAAAATCTGGATTTTACGTGGAACCGGTAATATCCAAAGAGTATTCCATACTGCCAGAGGTGTGGATCCACCCGGCCGTTCCATCATATTTGCATGCGCCCTATAAGTGTGCATCCATTGCAAATGATAAGCAGTTTTCACAGAAAAGATACCCATTCTGTTTGGCTGCCATGCGATGAAATCGTCAAAAGCTTGGAAGTTAATAGGGATTTGGAGAATCCTTCTGACATCTACGGGGTAAAAAATATTTTCAAGAAGCTCTTCGTCCCATTCACCGGTCACTGGGTCAATAAGCTCGCAAACTCTAGTAAGGATTGATTGGCCTTTCGGTGTGATGACCTTCATGTCAGAACTCGAAGGGATCCAAGGGTCCCTCCATATGTTTACCTCCTCACCTGTACCAATCCTCCAAATATATCCTCTCTTAAACATATCAAGACCCTTTAGTATACTTTGCCATGTAAAAGATGAACCATTTTTTGGGGTAGCACCCAGTATACTTCCATTGGGGTAATATTTGGCCTTCAAAACTCTTGCAACTAAAGAATCTGGGTCAGTAATGAGTCTCTAGCATTGTTTAGCTAACATAGCTAAATTAACAGAGTATAGATCACGAAATCCCATGCCTCCTTCACTCTTTGGGATGCATAATTTCCACCATGCCATCCAGTGCATTTTCCTATGCTCTTCATCATCACCCCACCAGAACTGAGCAATAATATCTGTGATCTCTTTGCAAATCCCCTTGGGAAGACTGAATACCGACATAGGAAAAACTGGGATAGCCTGTGCCATAGCTTTTAATAATATCTCTTTACCCCCAACAGAAAGTTTTTTTCCATCCATCCTATCAATCGTGTTTTAATTCTGTCAATGAAATGCCTAAAACAATCTCTTTTATAAGCTCCAACAATAGCTGGTAGCCCAAGATATTTATCTGATAATGCTTCTGTGTCAATATGAAGAATTTGACTAATTTCTGCTTTTGAAACAACACTGGTATTGGGACTAAAGAATATGCTAGACTTAGCCAGACTCACCATTTGTCCTGAACTTGCACAATACGTATCCAGTACATGCTGTAAGGAAGTTGTATTCAACACATCTGCTCTCATGAGAATTAGAGAATCATCGGCAAGTAAAAGGTGTGATACTGACGGTGCATTTCTACACACTCTAATCCCATCCAGGCCACCAACTTCTTCTTCATACTGCAACATACTGCACATCCCTTCTGCACAAAGAAGGAACAAGTACGGGGAGATGGGGTCCCCTTGTCGAATACCCCTAGTAGGGGTAAACATATCTGTTTCCTGAGAGTTGAACCTCACTTTGTATCTAACAGAGGATACACAAGCCATAATCATGTCAATCCAGAGAGCATGGAATCCATGTTTTTCCATCATGCCTCTAAAAAATATCCACTCAACACGGTCATACGCCTTGTGCATGTCCAATTTCACTGCACACAGGCCCGCTTGCGCTGCTCTTGTATTTTTTATCTTATGAATACATTCATATGCAATAAGAACATTATCAGTGATCAACTGTCCAGGAACAAACGCGCTCTGGGTAGGAGAAATAATATCAGGCATAATTCCTTTCAACCTAGCGGCCAACATCTTGGAAATTATCTTGTAAAGCACATTGCATAAGCTGATAGGTCTATACTGTGTAATTAGTTCAGGTGAATCCACTTTGGGAATTAGAACAATGGAGGAATCATTCCATTCTGCTGGTATTTGCCTTGAGTTTATTGCAAATAATACTTCTTGAGAAATCTCATCACCTAGAATATGCCAATTTTTTTTGAAGAAAATTGCATGGAGTCCATCAGGCCCAGGCGCTTTAAGATCACCTATACTGAACACAGCCTTACGCACATCATCATGGGTATAAGGAGCCATTAGCATGTCATTCATCTGTACAGTCATTTTAGTTTGGACTTTATCCAAAATAGAAGGATCTACATGATGAACTTCAGAAGTAAATAAGTTATCAAAATAACTTTGTATATGCGGATTAAGGGCGGCCATACCTTCTATCATATTACCCTGATCATCTTTAAGTTTTTTGATAAGATTCCTCTTTCGCCTAGCAGAAGCATAAGCTTGGAAAAATCCCGTATTACGGTCTCCATTTTTAAGCCAGCCCGCTCTAGATCGCTGCATATAATAAATCTCCTCGAGTTCCAATAAGTACTCAATCAGTTCCGACAACTCTTTTCTCTTCTCTTCACTTTCATCATTGATAGGTCCAGTCATAATTTTCTCCAACTCTTTCTGTGCCTTCCGCAGCCTTTTCTTAGGCTTCTTGAGCACTCTCTGATCCCAGTCATGGAAGGCATTATGCATGCGATTCAGTTTCTCATGAATAGTAGTTAGGCCTGGGTCGGATCCCACTGAAACCCATGCTTCCTGTACAACATCTGAGAAGGTATGTTCTCTCAACCATTGCGCCTCGAAGCGTTTAGTGGCCGCACCACTGCCTCCAACTTCAGAATAATAATCTGTATCAACACAAAGAGGTCTGTGATCCGAATGGTTATAATTTAAATTCTGTAGAGCTGCATGCGGGTATAAAGATGGTGGATGGACCTAGTGAGCCTGCCCAGCTCCTGTATAGAGATGGATTTATAGATGTGGGCCTTGGTTGTTTGGTCCACTTTGTCCATTTGATGGACGGTAACAAAAGTCTAAAGGTTTTTTTTTCTAAGTTGGTGGGTGCTCGCAATTTGCATACTTCATTTTATGCCATCGCCATTGGATATTCAAAAATAAACATATTTCATATTCATGCCCTCCCTGTTAGATATTAATGAAATTAAACATCTCACCATCATGATTAAGAAAAGAAATGGGCAAAAGTGATATGACAAGACAACACTCGTATTTTCTCAGTGCGTAATTATGTTAATATTTTCTTTTTACGTTAAAGCTTTTCCTGGTAGATAGAAAGGTAGAATGATATTGATCCCTTGAGAGGTATGATGACTTCCAAGAGTGGCATGAATTTAATCATAATTTTATTTTGATCTTGTCGCTCACATGTGAAATTTGAAACAAAAACGCTGCATCTTATTTTTTTTGAGCAAAATCTTGCGGTCGCCAAATAACGAGGGAAGGACGTTAGGAACTCAAATGAATATATGCATGACAACCACTGGCATTAAGAACCCAACGACCCAGGATGGACATCAGCTTAGTCAGAGCTAGTGTGGGAGAAAATAATGGTTCAATAAATAACACTGGGTTATATATATACTGAAAACTTGGGTTTGCTTCCATATGATAAAGAAATTTAACAAGGGTTATAAACCAAGAGAAAAAAGATTACATAAACCAATGTTAATCCAATCTACATCAAGCCGCATCTCCTCCCAACAGGAAAGCGTCGCTCTCGCTGAAGAATTCATCGCATTGCAAAGTTTCATATGATCCAAAAAATTATATGCTTTGTCTCTTGAAAGGTTCTTCTTTTTCAAGAGAAAAACTTGTGTTTGTTGGGATTGATCTCAGGTTATTGTTAACCGAGAGAAAAATATGGCAGGCAAAGTCCCCTCCCCTAACGATTGTGCTCTGATTGGAGGCACCCATAACCGACTTTTGGTTTTGGTCCATGGTCCACCTAGCGCCATATATAAAAGGAGGAAGTAGTACCCATTAAGGGCTCTCACGCACATGCACGGGCTAAACCCCAGACTCCTAACAGCCGATCCTAAAAGGGTGCTAGGAGGGATCAGAAGGCCATCTCCACCGTCGGCCACCGCAGGGTCGTGCCAGCAGCTTCCTGCTGCCATTGACGTCTCCCTGCTCCTGCTCTTCTTCCACGACCATCTCCCTATTGTGGGAGAACTTAAAATGTAGCCATGGGCTACATGGTTTGCACCGAGTAGGCAGGAGGTTTCCCTCGGTACTCGTAAGAAACCTCACGAACTCCTCTCCGTTAATCTGTTTTAGGTGGTCTAATACTAGGCTCACAATCCTATTCAATTCATCTCTAACAATGGTATCAGAGCATGTTTATGCCTAGATTAGATCACTGGTACAGCGAGCTACTATACAAATGGTTTTTAATCCCTTTCCGCGATGGCATTTTAAACCGTCGCCAGGTGAGTGCGGGCGATAAGGGGGTCCTTCCCACACGACCCAGAAACCGTCAGGGATAGGGTGTGGGAATGCATACGTTTTGCATAACTAAGCATATGCGATGCCGGCATCTATCCCAAACACGAGTCTTCAAACAACTGTTTCTGATATCTCCAGTATCCCAAACGCTCCATCCTTGCTGCTCGTTTGTGATCGCATTTCCATCGCAGTCGGTATTTTGTTGTGCTACGTTTATGATGCGCGCCCCATCACAAACAGTTCATGATTATAGAACGTCTATGATAAGCAGACAATCACATGCATTTACTTTTCCTCGACTATATGCGATTTGATGTAAGCGTGCATACAGTTGTCCCTATAAAACTGTATGTGAAGCTTGAATATATCCCACACGATTCATCCGTCGTACCCGCGTCGGATGAAGTCCTATCGCACGCGTTCTTCTATGAGCAAACGTTTACGATGCGCACGACATCATAAAAAGTCCATAATTGCCAAGCGTGTGTGAAAAGGTGACTTCCGCAAACATTTAATAAGAAGGAACTATGTGCGCTGTTGTTCTTAATCTCACATGTTTTTTCTTGGCTGATCATGTGTGCGTAGAGATTCATCGCACACGTAGTGGATCTGAGAAACATGTCTGATCTTGGCATTTATCGCAGATGTTTTGCTTTTGCAAACCGTGTGCAGGGTACTGGCCTGCAAAACATAATTTATCCCTAATTTAATCCCTGCATTTAAAAATCATAGATTTTGAATTTGAAAGTAGGTAATCACTTATTTGATATCGAACCATGTTTATTACAAATATAGGTTCAAGCATGAATGCATAATTCGATGCACAGGTACATATACTAAAGAACTACAGAAGCACCAACTAAAGAATGATGAACCACAGTTGTACTAAAGACCGTAAAGAGAGAGGCAAAAGACATTCTGGTTGTTGGAGAAGATGAAGCGGAATGCCCATATTGTGCTCTCCTTCATGCGTAATATGCGCACGACTCTAGGCCAACCCCTTGTTATGGCTGCCCGCCCATCCTTCACTGTCTTCATTAGGACTTCTCGATGTTCATTGTAGTCTCGATGAAATACTTTAAACTTTGTTGCATGTCCACCAATCATGTACTTTGTGAGGTAATCTTGAGTAAACTTCTTTGGGAACCACTGCAAACGAAAAAGATTAAGACATTGTTGTGTAACAACTCATTATGGGCAGTAAAAAGAGAAATCTTCAGAGTTTGTTGTTACCATCCTACAGGTCACTGTTGTGTTGGATAGAGCGTAAAAAAATAATTTGATTGCCACCGTTCGTATCTTTTTGCTAATAATTCTTATCAGTTTCCTCACTTGATGCTGGTTCATGAATATATCATTGCCCCATATGCAAAAAGGGTCGATGCGTGGATCTTTGCCAAGGTCATATGTACCCACAAGCAACAAGTTAATATTAGAAGCTAAAAAGTGTCCAGGCCTGGATCTATATTCACTACATTATGAAACGACGGGGGAAGTACAAGCCGAGGGATGAAACTAGCCATGGCGGAAAATGCTGGCCACTCCCGTTGTTGTCCTGCATAAGCAGTGGAAAGGCATGATAAGTATAGCAACCTTTTAACATCAGACACATATAGCCAAGGTAAACAACATCATCTCCAAATGATAGCTTGAATGTATTGGTTTCAGCATGCTATTAAAGAGGATATAAAATGAAAGGGAATGTTAACTACAACAGGCTTAACAGCCATCAAATATTGTAATTCAAACTGGTATTGCTGAAAATGAATAAAACATAGCTCATGCTTAAATATCACATTGGATAAATGTGTAAAACTGAAATAAACAGCATTTGTTAACTTCACCAGGCATAATAGGAACCAAATATAGCCGTTCAAACTAGTATTGATGAAATTGAACTGCACAGTTCCGACTTGCACATAATGAACATTACATTGTGAATAACTGAAATAAATAAGGAATATATGATCAGTATAACAACCAAATATAGCCATTGAAAACTAGACAAAGGCTCGCTGTAACCAACCTAACAAGCAAATACAGATAAACATGGCATATGCTTGAAAACTGGCCAAATGCTCACTGCAACCAGCCTAACAAGCAAATACAGATAAACAAAGCATCTTCTTGAAAATTGGACAAATGCTCACTGCAACCAAGCTAACAATCAAATACAAATAAACAAGACATCTACTCACTATAAACAACCAAATATAGCCATTCGTGAAACTGAAGTGGAAAATTCATACTTAAACATCACATAGCCCTATTAAACATTACATTTTTGCATAACTGAAATAATTAAACACGACACAGTTAAAACACCGCATGGAAAAAGCTACTACAACAAAGGGTACGGGTTGGCTAGTTAGAAAAAGTAAGATTTGCTGATAGGATGTTGCCTCACTTGTCATGGACGGGATCCTTCCAGTTGGAAGAGCATAGACCCATGGTGCGCTCTCTGATGTCGCAGACACACTGTTTCACCTTGGAAGACCCTTTGTGGGTGCCCTCCTCGTGGCCGTGGTCGATGAGATTTGACTTGGCAATTGAGGATCCCAAGCCACCACCGTACAACGTTTCCTTCAGAAATGACAAAATGGGCTCGATGGCATACAAGGACCGCAAATCCTTGACCGTGTGGCGGAGGAGATCAACGGCATGGCCTTCAAAGAGATTGACGACGGTTAAACTAGAGGGGTTGGGGATGGACCACTTAACCTGTGACACGGCCTGCGTGAAGCCATCATTGTCGACGAGCTTGATGTCGTAGCCAGCTTTCCGGAGATACAGTAATACGCTAGCCCGCTGATGTGAAGCCTTCGGCATGGCAACGTAGTCAACGTCCTCGCTGGCTTCTGTGGCGTGGTGTTGCTCCAGGATCAACAGGTCAGGACGAACGGCGGCCACCTCGCCAACGTCCGCCGGAGAGGCCATGATAAACCTCTTTTTGGCCGAACACTCGTCGGGCTCCCCGGGATACATGGTCGGGCTTAGGCTGCGACTCTCTAGAGTAGGGGATGTGGATCTGGCGGGGAGGGACACCGCGGGCCTCATCTAAAAACTCAAGGGGCGATGGTATGGGAATGGTTGGGTAACCTATACTTTATTATCTAAGCTAGGAGGCACGGGCAGACTGGCAGGGGCTGGCGGCGGTGATCTAGGGTGTGGTAGGGGGATGTGAGAAGGAGCCGGGGGGGGCAGGGGGGTTGTTGAGGATATGCCGCGGCTATAGGTCTTTTAGATTTAAATTTTTTTTTAATGAAAATTTAGTAGTAATGGTGGGTGGAGAGGTGGTGGACGAGGGGGGGGGGGTGACGGTTCAAGTGCCTCGGCTACTGGAATTTTACTATAAGGTCGATGATGGAGGAGTGGGGGCGACGGTTGAAATACCGCGGCTACTGAAATTTGGGTAAAGGAACTGAAGCGGGGCAGGAGAAACCAATATCGCACACGGTCAAAAAAAATGCGTGTATGATAATAAGGAAAAGCTGCGGAACTGCCGATTTTTGCATCGCTCAAGGCGGGTAGTATGTTTTTTGATTTCAAGCTAGCTGCTCTATCGCACGATTCATCCTAATTTTCAGACACAGGCGTGGAATTCATCCTAAATAAACTACCCGCCTTGAGCTTGCACACCAGCATCCACTACTGCAGCATGCTGCTATCGCGACACTACAATCAGAGAACCTTCGACGAAACTATGTGTGATGTATTAATCGCAAACTATGATGTAAAAAACCGTAAAAAAGATGCAAAACATTTGCGATGGTCGATACATCAAACACGGTTCAGATTTTAAATGCCTGTGCGATGCGGGGCATACGGTTGTTCCATACAAACTGTTTGCGATGAGACAGAACAACAGAAACGGGCAGCCAGATCAAGGTGTGTGCGATATACGGCATATAGTTCACTCTGATAAACTATTTGTGATGAGGTGTAACAACAGAAACGGACAGCGAGATGAAGGTGTGTGCGATATACGACATACAGTTCACTCGGATGAACTGTTTGTGATTAGGCAACACAAAAGAAACGGTCAGCCCGATGAATGTGTGTGCGATATACGGCATACAGTTCACTCGGATGAACTATTTGCGTTGAGCAAAGAGAACAAAAATGGTTCAACTTAACAAGATGTGTGTGATACGTGGCAAACAGGTCTGCAATCGGAAATGTGTGGGAAGACCGATAACAACATAGACGATTCCTGTTAACAAGCTGTGTGTGTTGTGAGCAAACGATTGCTACTATACAATTGTGAGTGATTGATGAAAACATCACCGACGGGTTCCATTGTTTAGTCCGTGTGCGATGTGATTTGCTCTGTCCGCACAACATCTACGCTCTGTCTACTGATACGACCATTTTGCATCATGCTTTTATATTGATATTTATTGCATTATGGGCTGCTATTACACATTATGGTACAATACTTATGCCTTTTCTCTCTTATTTTACAAGGTTTACATAAGGAGGGAGAATGCCGGCAGCTGGAATTCTGGACCGGAAAGGAGCAAATCCGAGAGACCTATTTTGCACAACTCCAAAAGTCCTGAAATTTTACGGAGAATTATTTTGGAATATATAAAAAATAACGGGCGAAGAAAATACCAGAGGGGACCCACAAGGAGGCCACAAGCCTGGGGGCGCGCCCTACCTTCCTGGGTGCGCCCCTGTGGCTTGTGGGCCCCCTGTTAGGTCTCCAGTGCCCATCTTCTACTATATGGAGGGTTTTAACATGGAAAAAAATCAGGAGAGAGCTTTCGGGACGAAGCGCCGCCATCTTGAGGTGGAACTTGGGCAGAACCAATCTAGGGCTCCAGCGGAGCTGTTCTACAGGGGAAACTTCCCTCCCGGAGGGGAAAATCAAAGCCATCGTCATTACCAACGATCCTCTCATTGAGAGGGGGTCAATCTCCATCAACATCTTCACCAGCACCATCTCCTCTCAAACCCTACTTCATCTCTTGTATCCGATCTTTTTCTCAAAACCTCAGATTGGTACCTGTGGGTTGCTAGTAGTGTTGATTACTTCTTGTAGTTGATGCTAGTTGGTTTATTCAGTGGAAGATCATATATTCAGATCCTTAATGCTATTCAATACCCCTCTGATTATGAACATGAATATGCTTTGTGAGTAGTTACATTTGTTCCTGAGGACATGGGAGAAGTCTTGTTATAAGTAATCATGTGAATTTGGTATTCGTTCGATATTTTGATGAGATGTATGTTGTCTTTCCTCTAGTGGTGTCATGTGAACGTCGATTACATGACACTTCACCATTGTTTGGGCCTAGGGGAAGGCATTGGGAAGTAATAAGTAGATGATGGGTTGCTAGAGTGACAGAAGCTTAAACCCTAGTTTATGCGTTGCTTCGTAAGGGGCTGATTTGGATCCACATGTTTCATGCTATGGTTAGATTTATCTTAATTCTTATTTCATAGTTGCGGATGCTTGTGAGAGGGGTTAATCATAAGTAGGAGGCTTGTCCAAGTAAGGACATCACCCAAGCACCGGTCCACCCACATATCAAATTATCATAGTAATGAACGCGAATCATATGAGCATGATGAAAACTAACTTGACAATAATTCCCATGTCTCCTCGGGAGCACTTTGCTTTATATAAGAGTTTGTTCAAGCTTGTCCTTTGCTACAAAAATGATTGGGCCACCTTGCTGCACCTTAGTTACACTTGTTAACCGTTATGAATTATCTTATCACACAACTATCTGTTACCGATAATTTCAGTGCTTGCAGAGAATACCTTGCTGAAAACCGCTTCTCATTTCCTTCGGCTCCTCATTGGGTTTGACACTCTTACTAATCGAAAGGACTACGATAGATCCCCTATACTTGTGGGTAATCAAGACTCTTTTCTGGCGCCGTTGCCAGGGAGTGAAGCACCTTTGGTGAGTGGAATTTGGTAAGGAAACATTTATATTACGTGCTGAAATTTACTATCACTTGTCACTATGGAAAATAATCCTTTGAGGGGCTTGTTCGGGGTATCTTCACCCCGACCGGAAGAGCAAAGAGTTGCCCCTCAACCTACTGCACCTACTGAAAATATTTATTATGAGATTCCTTCAGGTATGATAGAGAAACTCCTAGCTAATCCTTATGTAGGAGATGGAACATTACATCCTGATATGTGATACGTCTCCAACATATCTATAATTTTTTATTGTTCCATGCTGTTATATTATCATTCTTGGATGTTTTACAATCATTTTATATCAACTTTATATCATTTTTTGGGACTAACCTTTTGACATAGTGCCCAGTGCCAGTTGCTGGTTTTTTGCTTGTTTTTTACTTCGCAGAAAATCAATACCAAACGGAGTCCAAAAGCAGTGAAACTTTTTGGAGATTTTTTCTGGACTAGAAGACACCTGTTGGGCCAACAAGTACCAGAGGGGGGCTCCGAGGGGAGCACAACCCACCAGGGTGCGCCTGGGGGCCCAGGCGCGCCCAGGTGGGTTGTGCCCACCTCGGCCGCCTCCCGCACCACCTCTTTGCTCTATAAATACCCCAAAAATCCAAAAACCCTAGGGGAGTCTACAAATCACAATTCCAGCCGCCGCAAGTTCCAGAAACCACAGATCCAATCTAGACACCATCACAGAGGGGTTCATCATCCTCATTGGTGCCTCTCCGATGATGCGTGAGTAGTTCATTGTAGACCTACGGGTCCGTAGTTAGTAGCTAGATGGCTTCCTCTCTCTCTTTTGATTCTCAATACAATGGTCTCTTGGAGATCTATTTGATGTAATTCTTTTTGCGGTGTGTTTGTTGGGATCCGATGAACTTTGAGTTTATCATCAGATCTATTTTATATCCATGAAAGTTATTTGAGTTTCTTTGATCTCTTATATGCATGATTACTTATAGCCTCGTATTTCTTCTTTGAATCTTTGGTTTAGTTAGGCCAACTAGATAGATTTTTCTTGCCATGGGAAGAGGTGCTTTGTGATGGGTTCGATCTTACGGTGCTCAATCCTAGTGACAGAAGGGGACATGACACGTATGTATCATTGCTATTAAGGATAACAAGATGGGGTCTATTCCTACGTGAATAGATCTTGTCTACATCATGTCATCATTCTTATTGCATTACTCCGTTTCTCCATGAACTTAATACACTAGATGCATGCTAGATAGTGGTCGATGTGTGGAGTAATAGTAGTAGATGCAGGCATGAGTCGGTCTACTAATCTTGGATGTGATTCCTATATAATGATCATTGCCTGGATATCGTCATGATTATTTGAAGTTCTATCAATTGCCCAATAGTAATTTGTTTACCCACCGTATGCTATTTTTCTCGAGCGAAGCCACTAGTGAAATCTACAGCCCCGGGTCTATTTTCTCATCATATATTTTCAGATCTATATTGCTATTCGCCCTTTTATTTATTTGCCACTTTTAGTTTCAGATCTATATTATCGAAAACCCAAAAATACCTCACTGAATTTTATTTGCCGTTATTTGCATCTATCAATCTATTACAACTTTCTCCCATCCACGTAACAATTTCTGGCACCGTTACCCGAAAGGGATTGACAACCCCTTTAACACGTCGGGTTACAAGTATTTGATCATTGTGTGCAGGTACCGTTTACATAGTATTGCTTGGTTATCCTACTGGTTTGATAACCTTGGCCTCAACACTGAGGGAAATACCTACCGTAGCTGTGCTACATCATCCCTTCCTCTTTGGGGAAATACCGACGTAGTTCAAGCCGCATCAAAAGGAATTTCTGGCGCCGTTACCGGGGAGACATCATCAACATCTATCAGGTTCCTAATCACAAATCTCATATCCTTCCAATTTACATTATTTGCCATTTGCCTCTCATTTTCATCTCCCCCACTTCACAAAAAATTTGCCGTTTTATTCACCCACTTTTTTGTTCGCCGTTTTTTCGTCAGATCTGTTTTGTGTGCAATTTTTCTCATTACTTTTGTCATTATGGACAGTTCTTCCTCTATTGCGTGGACCCCCGAGAACGAGGTTCTTAATTTCAAACAAAGTGGAGGGGAGAATTTAAAAGATGTTTGGTATAGAATTTGTAATGCTCATAATAGATCTCTTCGTAAGCAATCTACTGTTGTTCTGCTTCGCTGTTTTTATGTGGGCATCACTACTTTGTATAGATTCATCGTTCATACGATTACCGGTGGGAATTTCTTGATGTGTCCCTCTCTAGATGCTTTTAATGCTATGGGAAATTTAGTGGGATCACCACCTCTTATGATTAATGAAACAACTTTAACTCTCAAACATGTTATGGAAAGGCTAGATGCTATTGAAAAGAAAATGCTTACTAAAGAACATCTTGAGAACTTGGATAAAAAGATGCATAATCTTGCTAGTAAAATTGGGTCAAAAGTGGGAGAGGTTTTTAAGTTGCTAAAAGAAAAGGTTACCGTAATTCACGAAAGAATCGAAGAAAGTCCCTCTCGGATTGATAAGTTGGAAGAAATTTTTAGTAATTTGAGCTCTGCTTTTGCTTCTGCTAAAAATATTGAAAAAACTCCCATAAAAATTGGCAAGATGAATAAAATCACTAAGAACAAGGGTGCAACCTCTAATAATAACAAAGAAGATCTTAAGATGATTAGTATTCACCCCGATTTTGTTGAAGTGATAAAGGACCCTACTTGCAAGAATGAATTATTCAAACTTGTTCCTAGTAGTATTGTTATCGAAAATTTGTATGCTAAATCTTTGAAGAATTCTAAGTGTTTGATTGAGGAGTTGGAAACTAAAGATGACAACACTTAGATCTATGCTTTATGCCTAGCTAGGGGCGTAAAACGATAGTGCTTGTTGGGAGGCAAACCAATGAATAAAATTTATTTTTGTATTTTTCTTTATGTTCTTGAGTGTTTGCATAATTATGCTACTATTATGATTGTGTTTTTTATGTTTTAATTAGTGTTTGTGCCAAGTAAAGCCTTTGGGATAGCTTTGGTGATACTTGATTTGATCTTGTTGGAAAACAGAAAATTTTGCATCTAGTAAAATAATTGTTTAAAATAACAGAAGTGACAAAAAATTCTGAATTGTTTACACAAGATTGATATGCAAATTGCCTCTGTTGTCCAAATTTTTCAGAATTTGTGGAGTTACAGAAGTATGAGAACAATTCGCATCTTTACAGACTGTTCTATTTTTGATAGATTCTGTTTTCTTTGCATTGTGTGCTTATTTTGATGAATCTATGGTTTGTATCGGGGGGTATGAGCCATGGTAACGTTAGAATACAGTAGATATAATGCAATAACAAATTTGAATGGGTTTTCTACAGTACTTAAAGTAAAGATTAGTTTTCTTATACTAACGGATCTCACGAAGGTTTTGTTGAGTTTTGTGTGATTGAAGTTTACAAGTTTTGGGTGGGATCACAATGGATGAAGGAATAAGGAGTAAGAAGAGCCTAAGCTTGGGGATGCCCCATGGCACCCCAAGCCATTATCCAAAGAGAAACAAGCAACTAAGCTTGGGGATGCTCCCGAGTGGCATCCCCTCTTTCTTCTAACGACCATCGGTATTTTACTTGGAGCTATATTTTTATTTGTCACATATCATGAGTTTTGCTTGGAGCATCTTGTATTATATGAGTCTTTGCTTGTTTTGCTTTTTATTTTGTGTCATCTATCCTTGCTGGACACACCTGTTTGAGAGAGCCAAAATTATGTTATGATTTGTTAGAATTGCTCTATGTGCTTCACTTAAATTCTTTATGAGCTATGGAATTGCTCTAGTGCTTCACTTATATTTTTTTAGCATGGTGTGCTTTAGTATTTTTGAAGAAATGCTCTCATGCTTCACTTAGATTTATTTGAGAGATAGTAAATTTTTTAAGAAATTCTCTCATACTTCACTTAAATTATTTTGAGAGAAGAAACTTTTATGCTCATGTTCTTCACTTAGATTTGTTTGAGCTATCAAAAGCAACATATGAAACTAGTCCCAAAGTGATAGATATTCAAGAGGGATATAATAAAAACATTCATGAAGATCATTGGACAAATTAAACTTGATTCTTTGTAGTAGTTTTGCGATATGATGATATAATATGTGAGTCATGTTGATGAGTAATTGTGCTTTAGTAAGAATATTGGTGTTAAGGTTTGTAATTCCCTATGCAAGCACGAAAGTCAATAGTTATATGCAATGAAATTACATCCTACTTGTGGTGCATTATTCGGTGTTAGTTATGCTTAATGCTCATTTATGAGATTTTTCGTTTCTTGGTTGGATGCTTCTCAATCTTTTTGCTAGCCTTCACTTGTACTAAGTAGGAATACTACTTGTGCATCCAAATCCTTAAACCCAATTTTGCCATATGAGTCCACTATACCTACCTATATGCGGTATTTCCGTGCCGTTCTAAGAAAATTTGTATGTGCCATCTCTAATCTTCAAAATAAATTTCCACTTCTAGGGAAAATAGCAGGCGCTGCTGCTAATTAGCAGTAGCGCTTTTCTGGGTCAGCGCTACAAGTAACTTGTTAGCAGTAGCGCTGGAAAAGTAAAAAGTGCTACTACTAAGTGGGACCCAACGAGCCCACCGACGCTAGCTGTAGTAGCAGCGCTGTCCAGAATACAGCGCTACTACTAAGATTTTAGCAGTAGTGGTTTATTTGGCAGCACCGCTACTGCTAATGGGCCCCACTTAATAGTAGCGCTTTTCCTGGCAAGCGCTACTACTAAGTATCATAGCGGCAGCACTTTCTGGGAAACAGCGCTACTGTTAGTTGCGGCTGGTGCCACCTTTTCACCCCCCTCTCCCCCTCCTCCCCCCTTCCCCTCCTTTCCCCTCTCCCCTCTCTAAGTTAGTTCTCCACCATTGTTGCCCTTCTTCTCTCTTCCTCCTACCTCTCTTCTCTCCCCATTAATGCCCCCCTCCACCATAACACTACTCCATAAATGGCCTTCTCATCTCTATCTAGCTACCTCATTTATTTGGCTCTCCCTCCATTCCATAGATATAGATCTAGCTAGCTCATCTCTCTCCCTCTCCATTAGTTTGGTAGAGTCATCTCTCCTCCCCAACAACTAGATCTAGCTAGCTATTTAGCCATCCACTCTTTCGATCCCTATAGTTTGCGAAAGGCCTCATCTAATCGTGCTCGGTCTCTCTCGGGAGATAGGTGAGTAAAAAGTTGTGCATTTCAAGAATGGGAATATGTGTGTTTGGGATATGGAGAGATTTGTGTGAGTGACATGCCCCCGAGTTGCTTATGTTTTGCCGAAATGTCAATTTATTTCCGTTTCGGTGAATTTCGAGAAAACTCGATATGTCCTATTTTTACGCAAGGTAATGCCAAATTTTTATATGACTTTGATGCATGCATTCATTTTGTTTATTACCCTTTTTCTTGTTATACCGTGCAGTCTCGGTCATGAAGGTGAGTGGATGGAAGGTGGAGCGATACTTGCAATCCGCGGTGATGGACATGTATGCAAATAATCGGACTAGGATTAGATGTCCGTCTACAAGATGCAAAGAAGGAGTCCTTTTGGACCCTTTTGATCGTGGCAATTTGAAGGTGCACCTGCTGATGAATGGTTTCATGGATGGCTATACTCGGTGGATAAGTGAAGATGATGATGAGGACGTCCACATGGCAGGGAATAACGACATGGGGCTAGACGAAGACATGACCGATCAACACGAAGATGATGGCACCGGACATGGCGGCGGGGAAGATTCCAGACATGACGGCGGCAGAGAAGATTCCGAACACGGCGAAGAAGAGTCCGGATATGGCGGAGAAGAGGCGGTGGTCACGCCGCCGTCTTCGACGCTACTAAGTGCAATCGTGCAGGACCCTCATGTTCGAGACCTCCTTTGCAAGAGTACGACTAGCGAGAGAGCTGCTTCTAGAGAGGAGGCCAAGCTGGTGCAACTTGAAGTAGACTCGAAGACTCCATTGTATGACTGTTGCGATCCCAAGGTGAGCCGCTTGAGTTTCACGCTCGAACTTCTAAAGACGAAGGCCAAAAACAAATGGACAGACAAAAGCCTCGATGAGCATTTGAAGTATCTACATAATAAAGTTCTCCCCGCGGGGAACCTTTGTCCTACTAGTGTCGAGGAGGCCAAGAAAATCGTTTGCCCTTTTGATTTGCCGCACATTAGGTACCACACATACATCAACGATTGCATCATTTATCAGGGGGAGCACGCGGAAAAAACTAGCTATCGAGTGTGCAATGCTTCTCGATACAAGAAGGCAGGAAAAAAAGGTCCTCAGAAAGTTGTATGCTACTTTCTGATCACTCTCCGTCTGCAGCGGTATTTCATAGATCCTAAGGAAGCAAAGCTCATGCGCTGGCACGCAGAGAGGAAGAAGCTCGACGATGGAGATGATCCGAAGCTGAGACACCTTGTAGAAGGTAGCCAGTGGAGAGCATTCAATGCCGTATATGGATTTGCTGCAGAAGATCCAAGGAACATCGTCCTTGGTGTGAGTACCGATGGCATGAATCCTTTTGGAAACCAGAACACCAACCACAACACATGGTCCGTCTTTGTATGGATGTACAACCTCCCCCCATGGAAGTGCATGAAGACAAAGTACATACACATGAGCATGCTGATTCAAGGGCCAAAACAACCGAGAAATAATATTAACCTATATATGCATGGGGCTTCTGAAAGAGGAGCTAGACACGTTATGGAAAACACCGGCATGGACATGGGACGCTAGCAAAGGAGAGTATTTCTATATGAGAGCCGCGCCGATGACGAAGGTGCATGACTATCTCGATTACGGGTACACCTCAGGCCAGGTGTGCCACGGATACTATGGATGCATGAGGTGCATGGATGATACAACATCTCAGCAGCTTACGTCAACGAAAGATGGCGGGTCTGGGAAAATCGTGTACATGGGGCATCATAGATGGCTCAAGAAGGATGACCCATGGAGAAAGCGTGGAGATCTATTCAATGGGTTGGCTGAGCATCGATAACCTCCACGTAAGAGGAGCGGTGCCGAAATCAACGAGCTATTGAAAAACTGGGAACAGTGCCCCACGTCGGGAAAGATGAAAAAGGCGCCAGAGCCGCTGCTAGAGGTATGGAAAACAAGGTCTGTTTTCTGGGACTTGGAGTACTGGCCCAATCCCGACATGCCTCATTGCCTTGATCAAATTCATATCACGAAGAATGCGCTCGAGAGCTTGCTTGGCACACTGATGAACATGCCAGAGAAGACCAAGGATTTGCCGAAGGCAAGGAAAGACTTGGAAGATTTGAAGATCAGGAAAGATCTCCACATGCCGCCCCGAAAAAAGTCGACGGAGGAGACAGAGACGGAGACGGAGGAGGGGGAAAGGGGCAGAAAAGTCAACAAGAAGGAGGAGAATTATTACCCCCCTTCTTGATTCACCTTAAATGCGAAGGAGATTGGTCAATTCATCAAGTGCCTTACGGGAATCAAAGTCAGTTCCGGTTACTGTGGGAAGATAAGCAGATTTCTAGACACCAAGAAGAAAAGGTTCAGCGGGATGAAGTCTCATGACTGTCACGTGATGATGACGCAGATACACCCGGTTGCCATTAGAGGGATAATGGACAAGCACGTCCGTGACACGCTTACTGGTCTCTGCAACTTCTTCGACGTTATCTCTCGAAAGTCCATCAGTGTGAAGCAACTCCGAAGGCTACAGGAAGATATCGTTGTCATATTATGTGAGCTTGAGATGTACTTCCTGCCCGCGTTCTTTGACGTCATGGTGCATTTGTGTGTCCACATCATGGATGACATCATCGACCTCGGGCCGACATTCCTTCACAGCATGATGCCGTTCGAGAGGATGAATGGGGTCATCAAAGGATTCGTTCATAACATGTCCCGTCTCGATGGGAGCATTGTCTAGGGGTATCTGACGCATGAGTGCATCTCCTTTTGCGAGAATTATATAGGTGTCGGAGACCCTGTTGTTGGTTTGCCCGTCAAGAAGCATGATGGGAGGCTCGGAGGCGAAGGTCACAACAACGGCCGGAGGGAATTGCACATGGACTACTCGGATCGACGGAACGACTTTGGCAGGGCTAACTTAGTAGTGCTACAACACCTAGATGTGGTAGATGATTATGTGACACGGCACAAAGAAACCATCGCAAAGAAGTACCATGATAAGGGGATGCTCAAGACGGACAACGAAGTTACTGTAGAGCACAATGCCACTTTCTTGCGTTGGTTCAAAGAGGAAGTTCTTGCTTATCCCCCGGAAGAGGGCAGTTTGGACGGATTGCTCATACACGCCTTAGCACATGGCGCCGCGCCCAAACTCGCGACCTATTAGGCATACGATATCAACGGGTACACATTCTACACGGTGGCCAAAGACATGGACAGTGATTACCAGAACTCAGGGGTAACGATTGAATGCGTGACCAACGCCAACGGCACAACTGAAAGATTCTACGAAAGGGTCGAAGAGATCTGGGAGCTTGACTATGCTGGAATGCACGATGCGACGATGTTCTATGTCAGATGGGCTAAGGACGTCATAAGAGAAAACAAGTATTTCACTACCATGTCTGTACCCGACATAAAGAGCGCTACCGTGAACGTTAACGTCATCGCCAAAACTGAGCCATGGGTACATGCTAAGCACGTGACACAATGCTTCTTCATAGCCGACCAGACCAATCCCAGCCGTGTTGTCAGGAGGAAAGGCAAAAGGAGCATCGCTGGAATGGATGGTGTCGCCAACGAGGAAGACTACGACCAATACGGCAACCCGATGAGGGAATATGACGATGACGATGATGCATACGTGAAAGAAGAATCAATACCACATTACCTAAGAAAGATCGTACTCCATGGTACCGGAAAAGTCACAAGGAGGGGCTCAATTATTCGACAACGAATAAGAAAGGGAAGAAGCTCAATGTGAAACGTCGTCGACGCAGCTGAGAAACCATCATTTATATATATATATGTATCTATTTTATGTATGCACTCAAGTAACCGTTATCGGTTAAATGATGTATACATCGTATCCCCTTCAATTACCACCACATGCATGGTTCCGGTAATATTCGCACAGTGTAGGAGGGAGGCACCGTCGTCGGGAGAAAAAAAAACAAAAACAAAAGGGAGAAAGCAATACAAAATAAAAAGAAAAGTAAACAGAAAAGAAAAGGAAAATAATAAAAAGAAAAGAAAACTAAAAACTACAAAAGGAAAATAATAAAAAGAAAAGAAAAATAGCGGTAGCGCTGGACAGGGAACCAGCGAAGTTAGCTATAGCGCTGGACCATAATACAGCGCTACTGCTATTTGTATTTTAGAATTAAAAAAATAAAAATTACAATAGTTAGCAGTAGCGCTGGATCAGGATCCAGCGCTATAGCTAAGTTAGCTATAGCGCTGGATCCTCATCCAGCGCTACTGCTATTTTGAGTTAACCACCGCGCGGGCTCAAACTTTTGCCAAGTCCCATTCCCCCCCCCCGACTCTCCCACCTCTCCTCCTCCTCTCTACTATCGCGCGCTGCCGTCGCCCCTGCCCGCCCCTCGACCTGGACCTCAACGCCGGCTCGAGCCCCTGCCAGCCCTCGGCCTCGACGCCGGCCCGAGCCCCTGTTCGCCGCTCAGACCTCCTCCTCATCTGCGTCACCGCCACTCCGACCTCCTCCTCGTCCGCGCCACCGCTGCTTCGGCCTCCTCGTCCACGCCACCATCATCGACCTCACCCCCGGTAGCCAGCGTCCCCTTCTGCCTCCCTTCAGGTACTGGCCGACCCCCCACCTCCCCCCCTCTCTCAATTAGGTTTTCTTTTTTTAGAAATGAAACTAGGTTTTCAATTTAGGGTTTAATTAGGTAGGCAGTAGGAATCAATTTTAGGGTTCAATTTAGGAATTTTTATTTGGACAAAATATTTATCAGCAAAGAAAATTTCTAGGGTTCTAGGGTTCATATGTCAAAAGTTATAGAAATTTCTTTAACCGCAACAATTAGGTGATGTTGTTGCTGCTTTAAACAAAATTAGTAAAATTTTGAGTTAACAGAGAATAGTTAGCTAGGCAAAATAATTAGCTATGGAATTTACCTAGGGCATTTTTAGCAAATTTAGCTAGGGCATTTAGCTAGGAAAATTAGCTAGGGCATTTAGCTATAAAAACTATAGAATTTAGCTAGGAAAATTATCTATGACATTTAGCTAGGGCATTTTTAACAAATTTAGCTAGGGCATTTAGCTAGGGAAAAACAGTAGCAAATTAGTTTAGGGCAATTTTGGGCAATTTAGTTGGTTAGGGCAGTAGCAGAGAGAGAGAGAGCATTTAGGAATTTTTGTAGGTATATATAATAGCTATAAATAAAAAACAGTAGCAAATGTTTAGTGAGGTCATTTTGCAAAGGTTTTTGGTTTTTGAAAAGACCACTATTTTGCAATGTTTACTGAGGTCATTTCACTCTATGTACTTGCTTGAATGATATATTTTGCAAATGATATATGTCATTGATGTTATATGATTTTGCAATGTTGGTTGAATGTCGAAGAATATCCGAGTGGCCTACGTTTTGCCGGAATGTTGATTCATTTCCGTTCCGGCAAATTTCAGGCGCTCCATATGTCCACTTTTTTGCAAAGGTCATGCCAGAAATTTCCGTGATTTTCAGCATGACTTGTGCTAAAAACTAGGACATATGGAGTGCCCGGGATTTGCCAGGGGGAATGAATCAACATTCTGACCAAATTTAGGCCCCTTTTTTCTCTGCATTATATCTTTTATTTTCAATTGTTGAATAGGAAACATGTCTAGCCACGCCGAAGCCGGGGGTTCTGGTCGCCTCGAAGAAGACCCCCTCAAGGCAGCAAATCATTATTTCGATTACCTAGACGAACACCAGTTGTGGGTGCAGGGTGGCGGCAGTGGCACCAACCCCGACGCCGACACTGGCACCGGCACCGACACCACCCCCGAGATCAGCAACGATGCTGTCGTAGCCGGTAAAGCACCGACGTAGAAGAGGACACGAAGACCAAACGAGCTCAACATCAGACAAATTGTGGTCACGGAGATGTACCCCAAGAAATTAGAGCCAACGGCGCCAGAGGAAGCACGCTCGTGCTGGAGCAATCAACTAGGATGCATCCTCAGGGAAATCGCCAACATCAACGATGAGAAGTTGAAGAAGATACCACATATGGAGCACATGCTCCTAAAGAAGTTGCACAATAGGTTCCTATTCCCCGGCCGGGATGAAAGCAAACATCCATGGGACGACAATGCCATGACAAAGATAAACAGCAAGGCGATGGTGACGTTCACCAATGACTTGTCCGCCTGGAAAGTTATGGTGGAAAAAGCGATTGCGAAGAATGAACCGTGGTCCAAGATTCATGCTGACAATCCGTCACTAAAGGAACCGGACTTTGAAAAATTCAAGGAGACTTGCGCTAAAGAAGAAGTCAAGGAAAGGTCGGAGAAAATGAAGGCGCTCCAGGCCAGGAACACGCCTCCCCACCGCCTCGGAAGCCATGGTTACGAGGGGAAGAGGCACGTATGGGCCAAGGAGGACGTTGAACGTGAAAGTCACGGAATCCCAAACCCCTTGGCGGAGTTCACCGACCCGCTGGAGCGTGACTGGAATAGGGCCCGATACAAGTAGGACCGCGTCAATAAGATCTTTTACACGGACCCGAACACGAGGGAGTTCATGAGACTTCTGGTAATTGTTATATTACCACCTTATGATAGCTTCCAATCGATTCGACTACAAGTTTTGTCACATTAGTAAACCATCCACGTTCCTTTTGCAGAAAGAGCAGCACCAAAAGACAGCCGAAAACGACGAGTCGTCACAGTCGTCGGCGAGGCCCAAGTGGGACACCCCTTTCAACCGGGCCCTGAACATACTGAAAAAGGTCCCGGAGGACAAACGACTGTCCTATGAATGTGTGCACGGTGTCAGAGATGGCGCCTCATGGAAGACGTGCTACCACGAGTAGCCGGAGGAAAAAAGGAAGAGACGATTGCTTACTCAACAGACCATCGACGAGAAGGTCGAGATTGCGGTCAATAAGACCAAAGCTGAGACCAAAGAAGAGTTGCTCGGGGTAGTAAATGCAGCGGTCAATGAAGCGGTGGCTGGCGTCATGGCTCACTTCCAATCTTCAATTATTACCAGCTTGATTCCGGCAATTATCGATTGGTCGAAGAGCAATCCAGATAAAGGGCAAGCGGACTTTCCCCTTTCCAGCAACGTCGGGAACAATTCGGTGAACATCACACCACCAGCACTTGCACAAGCAACCGCAAAAGGTCCCGCTCCTGTTCATAGCAGCCCGACCTCCGTCTCTGGCATGCTCAGCGGGGCTTCGTCTATGGCTGAGCTCGACGCCATCACGGTAAATACGCATCATACCCTTTTCACCAGCATGTCTATAGTCTTCTGTTTCAGTTGCCTTTTGGATGTTTGACGTCGCAGACATGTCTTCATAGGCTGACGATACCCCGTGCACCCTACTGTACAACATCAAGGGCCAGAAGGTGGCCGTGGGAAAGGCAATGATCGTGAAGCCAAAGGACCGCATGTTCCACAATCGAGAGATGCCCCATGGTGCCTTCAAGGTTAACGTGGCCAGTGTCTTAGCGGGCTTCGAGGATTTGCCTCCTCCAGTACCAGTCGATGATAAGGAGACCCTAAACGGATTGGCGCATGCAAGAGCTGGTTCTTTCCTTGTCCGAAGACTCTTCTTCGTGTCGAGGCGCCCAGTATCACACCAACGACAGCTTCTCAAGAAGGTATGAACACCACCGCACCTATCCAATTACCCGCACCTGTCGTGGCGGGTGATAGCGGACGACGCGAGGGAGAGCCTCCATTAGTACCAAATAACGTCGCCCCCGTCGAAGAAGGAAATGCTGATGATGTCATGGAGGATGATGAAGATGACCCTCTCAATTATATCAATACTGCCTATGACGATGGAGGATTGATGGCTGGGGACTATGACTCAGGCTATGAGGGTGGAGATGATGACTTGATGCTGCCTGATTTGCCGGAGCCGGAACGTCCTAAGGCGAAATGTAAAAAGTCTCTCTTCATGCGATCCTCGTAGGAGACGCCTCCAGATGCTGCCTCTACCCAGCAACAACCCGAGGGCCATCCACTGATTAGCCCGACGACACTGGGGGTGGTGGTTAGGGAAGGTATGGTGGGCTCACTACCGCCACCCGCCAAGAAGCAAAGGAGGAGACCGGACAAGAAAGGCCCTAAAGGCGCCAGAGCTGCTTCAAGCAGCCAGCCGCCTCTGAAGCCCCGGGAGGTAGACAAAATACCTGTCGAAGATGCGGACCATTTCCATGTCACCGGCAACCCGATCCTACCTCCAAAAGCGCTAGAGCACATATTGAACAATGATCGAAGGAGGCTTCATGAAGATGTGCTGGCTAGAGAGAAAAGCCTTCTCATCTCGAAAAAACCAGGATACCCGCTTTACGCGGCTCAGGTGCCGGATGGGAAGTTGTACGTCGATAGATGGCCCGCGGATAAGTTCATCCTGCGATTTGACTACATCTATGACATGTTCCACATGACCAAGCTGGATTTCCAGTTCATCCGCATGTATGCGCTGTATCTCAACTACTTCATCAGGCTCGAGAACATAATATATATCTGCGTCGTGGACCCGTACTATATGCATGAGAGCCTCTTGGAAGTTTGCAAAGAGCACCATGACTATGCGAGCAAGTATATTGTCGAGTTCATGTGCGCTAATAAGGACAAGGAAGCGATTCTCCTGCCTTATCATCCCACGTAAGTCATCCGTGGATATCCTTTTGTAAGTTTTAATCATTCGTTTGCAAGCATGGAGGCTAATTTGAGGTTTAATTATTTTGCGCAATGGGGGGGGGGGGAGGGGGCGCCGTCCTCATCATTCTGTACCCAGAATACTCCCATGCTATGTACTTGGACTCATCGAAGAATATCAAGAAAAAGGATTACACGCACATAAAGAGTGTTCTCGATAGTGCCCTGTTCACCTTCAGCCTTTCTGGTGGATATATCAAGGTGAAAAAGCACAGGAAGAATGGGATGTGTTTCAGCCATAAGACCGACTTCTGCTACATCCAGCAACCGTACACCAGTAAGGCTGATGGATTCTACCTCATGCATCACCTACTCGACTATAGAAGGGATAATCAACGCCTTAGCATGTCAGCTACTACCAATGATGCCGAGATTGTCAACTGGGCCACAAGCATAGGAAAGACACCGGATCATCGAATCCGAGCTGAGTTTTATCACGTACAGTGTGAACTTGCCCAAGTGATCATGAAGCAGGTCCTCGAACCAACAGGGATGTTCTACCATGGGCCAATCACGCGGGATGATGTCCGAGCACTGCTACTCGCTCAACGTCTGGACCTGAAGCCTTTCAAGAAGCTCGGGTACTTCCTCCCTGACTATGAAGATTGGACGGCCGACATGGAGGACTGATTGTCGATGACAATGTGTCGCTACTTTCTTTCTATGGAAAAACTTTGAATTTATGCCCAGTGAAACTCTGTGATGTAATTAAACCATCCTCTTGAACTAGCGTTGATCGCTCTAGTTAATTAGTTTGGGTATGAGGAACTTCGTTATTTATGTTTACTATAGGTTGCTTGTATTTTGCTAAATATGCCTCTTTGTTTCTTAAGTACATTATGTTGCATATTATCGTTGAATTCATCAACTGACGATGTAGGTACATAGATCAGAGATGGCGAAGGACTGCTACGCCGTTTTCGTTGGGAGGGTTCCAGGAGTGTACGACCATTGGCAGACGCTCAGGACCAGGTGGACAAGTACTCGGGTGCTAGCCATAGAGGGTTCGACAGTAGAGCCGAAGCGGAAAGTAGTTACTTGAGGTGGGCACTCCGGCAAGAGCGGGAGCAAAACCACCGGTGCCTCAAGAAGTACTACATAGTCACGCTCTTGCTCATGCTGATCACTCTTCTCTTCTACATCATGGTTTAGATAGAGATGATGAAACTTGTGTGTGTGCCATGACCATGCAGTTGCATTTATTTGAGACATGACATGACGTGTGTATCGCTATTTTCGAGATGTGATGATATTTGTGTTGAATGATGATGATGATGATGGTATGACGAGACTATTGTATGTGTATGATATGATGAGAATAGTGTATGTTTATTATGATCTGATGAAACTACTGTGTAGAGCATGCACAAATACATCACAAATACGTAGAGGGGGAATAAATCTGTGAAAGCAGGAATACTAGCAGTAGCGCTAGAAGGCATCTAGCGGTAGCGTTTGCTTTGGTGCAGCGCTACAGATAGTTAGCAGTAGCGCTAGTCCAGGAAGCGCTACTGCTAAGCATACTTACCAGTAGCGCTGGTCCGGGCAGCACTACTACTAAAACTTAGCAGTAGCGCGTTAGCAGTAGCGCTGCCTCCAGCGCTATTGCTATAGGTATTTCAAGCGCTACTAGTAGGCTTTCTCCTAGTAGTGTTCCTTTTTGTGTGCTCGTACCGCTCATGAAACGGTAGGGGGTGGCTGATATTTTTCCATGCTAGATGTGTTATTCTCAATATGAGTGTTTATTCACTTGTCATTGCATGAGAGTACGGCAAAGGTATTAGGGATGCCCAGTCCCGAAATGAAAAATGAATTTACTTTATGTTGTCAAATAATAAATTCTTTGGTAAGTGTTGGTATGCACGGCACCCGTGGATTGTGAAAGTATGGTGGAAAAAGGAATAAACTTTAATTTCTGTTTGGGAACCGCCTATGATATATCTAGCATGGAAAGTATTGGGAACTACTCGATCGTTTTTGTTGACAGGAAAGGCATGCCACCCAAAATGTTTTATCTCTATCTTTTTGTGCTTTGAGCTCTGGCACATCTACAAATCCGTACTTCCCTCAGTGAAGGGCCTTTCTATTTACTTTATGCAATTTTTATTTTTATTTGAGTCTCCATCTTCTCTTATAAAGCAAAAACTAAGGGGCACTATGATCGTACTTGAGCATTGGGTGTACCTAATATGCGAGCGTGTTTCATGAATGGATCAATGATTGAGCATAATGGGCTAGAGATAACTTGCTTTAGTGTTGATATTTTGGAAGACATGGTTGCTTGGTGATATGCTTGAGTATTGAAATCTTCATGTCAAAACAAGACTATTGCTTTGAATGATATTGAAGTCCAAATGTCCATGCTACAAAAGAAAAGAATATGTGATGAACATGTTAGACAGCATTCCACATCAAAAATTCTTTTTTTTTTATCATTTTCCTACTCGAGGACGAGCATGAATTAAGCTTAGGGATGCTGATACGTCTCCAACGTATCTATAATTTTTGATTGTTCCATGCTGTTATATTATCATTCTTGGATGTTTTTCAATCATTTTATAGCAACTTTATATCATTTTTTGGAACTAACCTATTGACATAGTGCCCAGTGCCAGTTGCTGTTTTTTGCTAGTTTTTTTACATCGCATAAAATCAATACCAAATGGAGTCCAAACGCAGCAAAACTTTTTGGAGATTTTTTCAGGACCAGAAGACACCTGTTGGGCCAAAGAAGTACCACAGGGGGGCTCCGAGGGGAGCACAACCCACCAGGGCGCGCTAGGGGGCCCAGGCGCGCCCAGGTGGGTTGTGCCCGCCTCGGCCGCCTCCCGCACCGCCTCTTTGCTCTACAAATACCCCGAAAATCCAAAAACCCCAGGGGAGTCGACGAAACACAATTCTAGCGGCCGCAAGTTCCAGAAACCATAGATCCAATCTAGACACCATCACGGAGGGGTTCATCATCCTCATTGGTGCCTCTCCGATGATGCGTGATTAGTTCATTGTAGAGCTACGGGTCCGTAGTTAGTAGGTAGATGGCTTCCTCTGTCTCTTTTGATTCTCAATACAATGGTCTCTTGGAGATCTATTTGATATAATTCTTTTTGAGGTGTGTTTGTTGGGATCTGATGAACTTTGAGTTTATGATCAGATCTATTTTATATCCATGAAAGTTATTTGAGTTTATTTGATCTCTTATATGCATGATTACTTATAGCCTCGTATTTCTTCTTCGAATCTTTGGTTTAGTAAGGCCGACTAGATCGATTTTTCTTGCCATGGGAAGAGGTGCTTTGTGATGGGTTCGATCTTACGGTGCTCAATCCCAGTGACAGAAGGGGACATGACACGTATGTATCGTTGCTATTAAGGATAACAAGATGGGGTCTATTCCTACATGAATAGATCTTGTCTACATCATGTCATCATTCTTATTGCATTACTCTATTTCTCCATGAACTTAATACACTAGATGCATGCTGGATAGCGGTCGATGTGTGGAGTAATAGTAGTAGATGCAGGCAGGAGTCGGTCTACTAATCTTGGACATGATGCCTATATAATGATCATTGCCTGGATATCATCATGATTATTTGAAGGTTTATCAATTGCCCAACAGTAATTTGTTTACCCACCGTATGCTTTTTTTAGAGAAGCCACTAGTGAAATCTACGGCCCCGTGTCTCTTTTCTCATCATATATTTTCAGATCTATATTGCTATTTGCTTTTTTATTTATTTTCCACTTTTATTTTCAAATCTATATTATCAAAAACCCAAAAATATCTCGCTGAATTTTATTTGCCGTTATTTGCATCTATCAATCTATTACAACTTTCTCCCGTCCACGTGACAATTTCTGGCACTGTTACCTTAAAGGGATTGACAACCCCTTTAACACGTCGGGTTGCAAGTATTTCATCTTTGTGTGCAGGTACCGTTTACATAGTGTTGCTTGGTTCTCCTACTGGTTCGATAACCTTGGTCTCATCACTGAGGGAAATACCTACCGTATCTGTGCTGCATCATCCCTTCCTCTTTAGGGAAATACCGACGTAGTTCAAGCCGCATCAATATGCATCTAATTTATGTGGATGAAGTTTATGGATTATTTAAGCTTGCAGGTTTGCCCGAGGATGAAGTCAAGAAGAAGGTCTTCCCTTTATCTTTAAAGGAGAAGGCATTGACATGGTATAGGCTATGCGATGATATTGGGACTTGGAACTACAACCGATTGAAATTGGAATTTCATCAGAAGTTTTATCCTATGCATCCAGTTCATCGTGATCGGAATTATATTTATAATTTTTGGCCTCGTGAAGGAGAAAGTGTCGCTCAAGCTTGGGGGAGGCTTAAGTCAATGTTATATTCATGCCCCAATCATGAGCTCTCAAGAGAAATTATTATTCAGAATTTTTATGCTCGGCTTTCTCGTAATGATCAATCCATGCTCGATACTTCTTGTACTGGTTCTTTTATGAGGAAGACTATTGAATTCAAATGGGATTTATTGGAAAGAATTAAACACAACTCTGAAGATTGGGAACTCGACGAAGGTAAGGAGTCAGGTATAAACCTCAAGTTTGATTGTGTTAAATCTTTTATGGATACCAATGCTTTTCGTGAATTTAGCACTAAATATGGACTTAACTCTGAGATAGTAGCTTCTTTCTGTGAATCATTTGCTACTCATGTTGATCTCCCTAAGGAGAAGTGGTTTAAATATCATCCTCCCATTGAAGTGAGAGTAGTAGAACCTATTCAAGGTGAAGAAGAAACTATAACTTATAATGTTGATCCTATTGTTCCTACTACTTATATTGAGAAACCACCTTTCCCTGTTAGGATAAAGGAACATGCTAAAGATTCAGCTGTGGTTCATAAGAGTTATACTAGAACACCTACACCCCCTGAACAAATTAAAGTTGAATCTAGTATTGCTATGGTTAAAGATCCCTTGGTCGATAATATTGATGGGCATGTTATTTACTTCTGTGATGAAGCTGCTAGAATTGCTAGACCTGATGATAAAGATAAACATAGACCTGTTGTTGGCATGCTTGTTGTTTCTGTTAAAATAGGAGATCATTGTTATCATGGCTTATGTGATATGGGTGCTAGTGTGAGTGCAATTCCCTTTAGTTTATATCAATAAATCATGAATGATATTGCACCTGCTGAAATAGAAGATATTGATGTTACTATTAAGCTTGCTAATAGAGATACTATATAACCAATTGGGATTGTTAGAGATGTTGAAGTATTGTGTGGGAAAATAAAATACCCTACTGATTTCCTAGTTCTTGGTTCTCCACAAGATGATTTTTTTCCCATTATATTTGGTAGACCCTTCTTGAACACTGTTAATGCCAAAATAGATTGGGAGAAAGAAACTGTTACTGTAAGTTTTGGGGATGTGTCTCATGATTTTAATTTCTCACAATTTCATAGACAACCCCATGATAAGGAATTGCCTAGTAAAGATGGAATTATTGGTCTTGCTTGTATTGCTGTGCCTCCTATGGATCCTTTAGAACAATATTTGCTAGACCACGAAAATGACATGTTTATGAATGAAAGAAGGGAACTAGATGAGATTTTCTTTAGCCGAATGCCTGTTTTGAAACACAACTTGCCTGTTGAGATTCTTGAGGATCGTCCTCCACCCAAGGGTGATCCCGTGTTTGAGCTTAAACAATTACCAGATACTCTGAAATATGCTTATCTTGATGAAAAGAAGATATATCCTGTTATTATTAGTGCTAACCTTTTAGAGCATGAAGAAAAGAAATTATTGAAAACTCTGAAGAAGCATCGTTCTGCTATTGGATATACTCTTGATGATCTTAAGGGCATTAGTCCCACTCTATGTCAGCATAAAATTAATATGGAGCCTAACACCAAACCAGTTGTTGATCATCAACGGCGGTTAAATCCCAAGATGAATGAAGTGGTAAGAAATGAAATACTAAAGCTTCTGGAAGCAGGTATAATTTATCCTATTGCTGATAGTAGATGGGTAAGTCCTGTTCATTGTGCCCCTAAGAAGGGGGGTATTACTATTGTTCGTAATGATAAGAATGAATTGATTCCACAAAGAATTGTTACAGGTTATAGAATGGTTATTGATTTTAGGAAGTTGAATAAAGCTACTAGGAAAGATCATTATCCTCTACCCTTTATTGATCAAATGCTAGAAAGATTATCAAAACATACACACTTTTGCTTTCTAGATGGTTATTTTGGTTTTTCTCAAATACCTGTGTCAAAAGAGGATCAAGAAAAAACTACTTTTACTTGCCCTTTTGGTACCTTTGCTTATAGACGTATGCATTTTGGTTTATGCAATGCTCCTGCTACCTTTCAAAGATGTATGACTGCTATATTCTCTGACTTTTGTGAAAAGATTGTTGAGGTTTTCATGGATGATTTCTCCATTTACGGATCTTCTTTTGATGATTGCTTAAGCAACCTTGATCGAGTTTTGCAGAGATGTGATGAAACTGATCTTGTCTTGAATTGGGAGAAGTGCCACTTTATGGTAAATGAAGGTATTGTCTTGGGGCATAAATTTTCTGAAAGAGGTATTGAAGTTGATAAAGCTAAAGTAGATGCTATTGAAAAGATACCATGTCCTAATTATATCAAAGGTATAAGAAGTTTCCTTGGTCATGATGGTTTCTATAGGTGGTTTATTAAAGACTTCTCTAAAATTTCTAGGCCTCTCACCAATCTCTTGCAAAAAGATATTCTATTTGTTTTTTATGATGATTGTGTAGAAGCATTTGAAATCCTTAAGAAAGCCTTGATTTCTGCACCTATTGTTCAACCACCTGATTGGAACCTACCCTTTGAAATTATGTGTGATGCCAGTGATTATGCTGTTGGTGCTGTTCTAGGACATAGAGTGATAAGAAATTAAATGTTATTTATTATGCTAGTAAAACTCTAGACAGCGCTCAAAGAAATTATGCTACTACTGAAAAAGATTTTTTAGCAGTTGTATTTGCTTGCGATAAGTTCAGATCTTATATTGTTGATTCCAAAGTAACTGTTCTCACTGATCATGCTGCTTTTAAATATCTTATGGAAAAGGATGCTAAACCTAGACTTATTAGATGGGTTCTCTTGTTACAAGAATTTGATTTGCATATTATTGATAGAAAGGGAGCTGAGAACCCCGTAGCTGATAACCTGTCTAGGTTAGTGAATTTTCCTGATGACCCAGTACCTATTGATGATAGCTTTCCCGATGAACAATTAGCTGTCATAAATGCTTCTTGTAGTGCTCCATTGTATGCTGATTATGCTAATTTCATTGTTGCTAAATTTATACCACCTAGTTTCACATACCAGCAAAAGAAAAAGTTTTTCAATGATTTAAGACATTACTTTTGGGATGATCCACACCTTTATAAAGGAGTAGATGGTGTTATTAGACGTTGTGTACCTGAGCATGAACTAGAACAGATCCTACGCAAGTGTCATTCCGAAGCTTATGGAGGACACCATGTTGGAGACAGAACTACACACAAGGTATTACAATCCGGTTTTTATTGGCCTACTCTCTTCAACGATGCTCGTAAGTATGTCTTGTCTTGTGATGAATGCCAGAGAATTGGTAATATTAGTAGACGTCAGGAAATACCTATGAATTATTCACTTGTTATTGAACCCTTCGATGTTTGGGGCTTTGATTATATGGGACCTTTTCCTTCCTCTAATGGGTATAGACATATTTTGGTTGCTGTTGATTATATTACTAAGTGGGTAGAAGCTATTCCAACTAGTAGTGCTGATCATAACACCTCCATTAAAATGCTTAAAGAAGTTATTTTTCCGAGATTTGGAGTCCCTAGATATTTAATGACTGATGGTGGTTCACACTTTATTCATGGTGCTTTTCGTAAATTGCTTGCTAAGTATGATGTCAACCATAGAATTGCATCTCCTTACCATCCCCAGTCTAGTGGTCATGTAGAGTTGAGCAATAGAGAAATTAAATTGATCCTGCAAAAGACTGTTAATAGATCTAGAAAGAATCGGTCTAAGAAACTTGATGATGCATTATGGGCTTATAGAATTGCTTATAGAAACCCTATGGGTATGTCTCCGTATAAAATGGTTTATGGAAAAGCATGTCACTTACCCCTTGAACTAGAGCATAAGGCTTATTGGGCAATTAAAGAGCTCAACTATGATTTCAAACTTGCCAGTGAAAAGAGGTTATTTGACATTAGCTCTCTTGATGAATGGAGAACCCAGGCCTATGAGAATGCCAAGCTGTTTAAAGAAAAAGTTAAAAGATGGCATGACAAAAGGATACAAAAGCATGAATTCAATGTAGGTGATCATGTCTTGATATACAATTCTCGTCTAGGATTTTTTGCAGAAAAGCTTCTCTCTAAATGGGAAGGTCCTTACATTATTGAGGAGGTCTATCGTTCCGGTGCCATCAAAATCAACAACACCGAAAGCACCAACCCGAAGGTGGTAAATGGGCAAATAATCAAACATTATATCTTAGGTACTCCCATAAATTTTGAGACCAATATTATTAATACCATAACACCGAAGGAGTACATAAGGGAAACCTACCAGAACGATTCAGACTCCGAAAAGGAATAGGTATGTGGTACGGTATGTAAACCGACTCCAAAACTTTTTCAATGGCAATTTTTCTCCATTTTGGAATATTTAAAAAATTAGGAAAATTAAAAGTAGTCCGAAAAGTGCACGAGGAGGCGACAAGCCCTAGGGGCGCGCCCTACCCCCCGGGTCGCGCCTCAATGGCTTGTGGCCACCTCATGTGCCCTCCCGACTCTGTTTTCTTGTATTACACTTCTTTTGGTCGGTAAAAATTCATTATATAATCTCTCAAAGGTATTGACCACCATACCACGGCAATATCTCCTGTTCTTGTTTCTAGGTGTTTTCTGACAGATCTGAAGGCATGTCGTCCCAAGATTCGGAGGGAGAGAACTATGTAGCAGATTACATTGCAGACCCAAAAGTCTACAGGGATGTGGAGCATTATTGCTGGACCTCAGAGGAAGAATAAGACTACGACCCGAAGGGAAAGGAAGAGACAACTTCCGATGAAGAGGTAGTCCCACTACCCCAACCTGGGGACATGCACGTGGAGTTCAAAAAGTCAAGTCTCCCTAATAAAGCAAAGAAACATAAGATCGAGTTTATCCCTTTTCATCTTTTGCAGGAGAATAAGCAAGAACTATGCAAAAAGATATTAATACTAGAGTAGGAGATCGATCAACTAAAGGAGGAAAATTCCATCCTCAAACGTAAGCTGAGGAGAAAGGACAAGCCTACAACATCAATAACTCCATCATCACCACCTCCGAAGAAAGAGATCTAAATACATGAGTATGGGCACACCCCTTGGAAACTGCAAAGCTTGGGGGAGGTTGATAGCCCACAAGTATAGGGGATCGTTTGTAGCCTTCTTCGATAAATAAGAGTGTCGAACCCAACGAGGAGCTAAAGGTAGAACAAATATTCCCTCAAGTTCTATCGACCACCGATACAACTCTACGCACACTTGACGTTTGCTTTACCTAAAACAAGTATGAAACTATTTTGCAAGAATAAAACTATGAGTACTTTGCGAGAATAAAACTACAAATAAATTGCAAGGTAATAAGTGGATAGCTTTTGTCAACAAGAAAGTCATTTGTCCCTAGGCAATCGATAACAAGTACCGGTAATCATTCTTATAATTTTATATGAGGGAGAGGCATGAGCTAACATACTTTCTCTACTTGGATCATATGCACTTATGATTGGACCCCTAGCAAGCATCCGCAACTACTAAAGATCATTAAGGTCTTGAAACCCAACCATAGCATTAAGTATCAAGTCCTCTTTATCCCATACGCAACAACCCACTTACTCGGGTTTAAGCTTCTGTCACTCTCGCAACCCACCATAAGCGAATCATGAACATATTGCAACACCCTAAAGCGAGGGTCCCTCACGTTTGCGCGAGACGGAGGGCACCGTAGGACAGCTCCATAAATAAAATATACAATCATACCAACCAAGATCACGATTAACCCATAGGACAAACCGGATCTACTCAAACATCATAGGATAGCCAAATATCATTGGGAAATAATGTATGGAGTTGAGCACCATGTTTAAGTAGAGATTACAGCGGGGAGAAGAGGTGTTACACCGCTGCATAGACGGGGAGAAAGTTGGTGTTTACGGTAACAAGATTGTTGATGTAGATCGCCGTCATGATCCTTGCCCCAGTGGCACTCCGGCACCACCGGGAGAGAGGGGGAGAGAGTCCCCTCCTTCTTCTTCTTCCATGGCCTCCCCCCTAGATGGGAGGAGAGTTCCCCCTCTGGTCCATGGCTTCCATGGCGGCGGAGGGGTGGGAGCCCCTCCGAGTTTGGATCTCTCTCTCTGTTCTCTTCTGTTTCGCGTTTCCCAGATCTGGCCGAAAACCATTTCTTATATTCCGGGAGATCCATAACTCCGTTTGCGCTGAAATTTTAACACAATTTTTTTTCGGAGATAAGCTTCCTTGCGCCCGAAGTAGAGCTCCAACCGACGTACGAGGTGGGCATAAGACACCTGGGCGCGCCTGGGCTCCCAGGCGCGCCCTGGTGGGTTGTGGTCACCGTGGGCCCCTCTTCTGATGATTCCAACTCCCAAAAATCACAAATATTTCAAAATAATTCTTCGTAAAATTTTATTGCATTTGGACTTTGTTTGATATGGATTTTCTGTGAAACAAAAAACATGCAACAAATAGGAACTGACACTGGGCACTGGATCAATAGGTTAGTCCAATAAATCATATAAAAAGTTGCCAAAAATATGTGAAAGTTGTATAATATTGGCATGAAACAATAAAAAATTATAGATACGACGGAGACGTATCAGCATCCCCAAGCTTAATTCCTGCTCGTCCTCGAGTAGGTAAATGATAAAAAAGATAATTTTTGATGTGGAATGCTACTTAGCATAAACTTGATCATATATCTAGTCATGGCATGAATATTAAGACATAAGTGATTCAAAGCAATAGTCTATAATTTGACATAAAGACATCAATACTCAGGCATTCCAACAAATAATCATGTCTTTCAAAATATCAACGCCAAAGAAAGCTATCCCTACAAAATCATATAGTCTTGTCATGCTCTGTCTTCTTAACACAAAGTATTTATCATGCACAACCCCGATGACAAGCCGAGCAATTGGTTCATACTTTTTAACGCGCTTCAGCTTTTTCAACCCTCACGCAATACATGAGCGCAAGCCATGGATATAGCACTATAGGTGGAACAGGGTATGATGATAGGGGTAAATATAGAGAAGACAAAAAAGTAAGAAAGTCTCACATCGACGCGGCTAACCAACGGGCTATGGAGATGCCCATCAATTGATATCAATGCAAGGAGTAGGGATTGCCATGCAACGAATGCACTAAGAGCTATAAGTGTATGAAAGCTGTCGGGGAAACGACACCTACGGGATCGAGTGGATCCCTTCTACGGTTTGGCAGGGAAGAGGAGTGCGCAAAGAGCAAATCTAACAATCAACACAAGGGATTTTTACCCAGGTTCGGGCCGCTGAGGAGCGTAAAACCCTAGTCCTGCTTGTAGTGTATTCAGTGGTCTTGAGCTTCGTCTAGTTGCTACGCATGCAAACTAGGCCGGAAAGTCCAAAAAAGTCCCCCCCTGTATCACCTTGGGCCTCCTTTTATATCAAGGGGCTACCACAGTGGCGTGCAGGCATACAGGAGGTGTAAAGTAGCTACAATTTACATGCTTATCACTGGCGTCTTAGGACAAGCGCATTAAATGCGCTGTTTAGATGTCCCTAACTTTATCGGGGATGGAAATAGAGCCCGTCCCGTCCGTCGCCACCTCACCCCGTCTTGACACGCACCCAAGATGACGAGGCATGCAAATGCTAAGCTGACTGGCTAGCCGCTGCGCTCGAGCGGTGGCAGGATCTTCACGAAGATCTGCATGCCACCACGTAGGTGCTTGCCAGGCTGGCAGGCTAGTCGCTGTGCTGCAGCAGTGGCAGGGCAGCGAAACCTTGCTATGTGCGAGCCTTGCCGCGGCCTCGTAAACGTCCCTGGCAAGAATCTTGCCGGGGCCTTGCAAACGTCCCCGGTAAGAGCCTTGTTGGGAACTTGCCTTCTGTTCTTCACAAAGATCTACATGCCACCATCCAGGTGCCCCTGGATCCTGGTCTTGACATTGTCGATGGTGTCAAAGCTCTCAACCTCAAGGGTGTTGGTCTTGCTGAGGCTTCGCAAACCATCCCGGCACGAAGCTTTCCGGGGCTCGCAAACCACCCCGGCAAGAATCTTGCCGGGGGCTCAGCTTGTCTTTTGCTCTTTGATTACTGGCTCGGATGTCGTCTTGGTCATCTTGCATTTTGCCTCCAGCTGTCCCCATCAAGCCTTGCCGCGGGCACGGCTGCAACTGCCCTTGCACAAGTAAGGGGTACCAAAAGGGCCCAAACTTTAGTACACCGACTGGAGCCCCCGGGCCTGGGCCACACACGTGGGCGTGACGCATTGTTGGGCTAGGCCCAAACAGTGCGCGGGCACACGTGGCAGGGGTTAACTGCTATAATCACCCCGTCTGCTGCGCTTCCCCACTATCGGCATTGAGTGCACGACATGGGGTGCACGCGCGGAACGGTCGCAGCAGCAGCACGCCTGCCAAAACGCCTTCACATTGGATAGTAAAGAGGCAGCCTCGTGCCTTCCCCTTAAAAAGAGGAATCCGCAGAGGCACTGCTCATTTACGCCCTTCGCCCTTTCCAATCTAGGAACCGCCGTCGTCTTCCTCCTTGAGCCCAAACCAGAGCTTCCTCATCCATCCGCCGCTCCCCTGCATTCCCACCATCCTCGAGCTTCCACTCCTTTCCAGTCTCTTATGGCGCCCAAAGCGAGCAAGAGCAAGGGAGCATCCAAGGCGAGCAAGGTGGAAGAGGTGCCGGAGAGCGAGTTGGTGAAGATGCGGAAGGAGAACGTCGTCTTCGCTCCGACGCTCGATGCGCGCGCTTTAAAGAAGCGGTATCTGTGTATGTGGGGGAGAGCGACGACGGGGCATCCTGCTACCCGCGTCATCCCAGCTTCTTGCGCCTAGCCTACCCCAGATAAATTCCCTTTCTTCGTCGATTACTTCTACTGCGGGCTCTGTCCCCCATTTTTGGATTTCTTCAATGACATCATGTACACATTCGGCTTCCATATCTTGGATTTCACGCCCAATGCTGTGGCATGTATGGCCACCTTCGCTCACCTCTGTGAGAACTTCGGCGGGGTGGTCCCCAACACGGCCCTCTTTTGCCATTACTTCATTCCCCGCATCCAGCCCGGAGGGGCCCTTTCCGGCTGCGTCACCTGGATCCCAAGGGTACTGGCCAAGAGGACGTACCCGGATGGGGCCCACAAGGAGAAGTGGTACAAATGGCGGAGCAAGTGGTGCTGGATTGTGGAGAAGGACCCGCAGCCGTTTTGTATGCCCCGACAGACGAAACTGGTCCGTGGCGGCAATTGGGGCGACCTCGACCCTCAAGATGGGAAGCTCACAATTGCAACCACCAGGATCCATCGCCTCAAGGCTGTTGGGCTCACAATCAAGATGATTGTGGCGGACTTCCTCTGCCACCGCATCGCCCCTCTGCAGAACAAGGGGAGGCCAGCTTGGGAGTACCGGAACGCGGCAGACATCATGAGGCTTCGCCCCGGCCTGAACAACAACTTGACGGTCATGCAGCATGTGGCTCTCTGCCAAAAGCTGTTCCACCTCAAGGCCGACAAGCCCGACAAGGCTGACAAGACCGAAAAGGCCGACAAGCCGCTCAAGTTGCCGGCGGGCGTGATCCCTTTGTGCGACAACTCCGCCCTATCCACAATCATCGCCATGATGCCGGTGTTCAATGCCCATGGCCTTAATCAGACCTGGGCCGAGCCAGACGCGGAGCGGGTGGAAGAGTTCTTCCACAACTTGTCAGAGAGGGCCATCCGGGAAGAAACACAGCTCATCCGCCCCACCACTATGAAGAGGTGGCGTACATTGCTAGCAGGGCGGAAGAGGCAGCCCTTGCCGAGGAGGCCGGGAGCGTTGGCTTTGTGGAAGACGAAGCCAGCGCAGAGGAGGATTTTGCTGAGTGAGGGGAGCCTGCCAAGGAACACAGCGGCACCGCTGCCGGGGGCCCTTCTGCCGAGGGGACAGCCGAGGAGACGGCTGAAGAGGCAGCTGAAGAGGAGCCGCACAAGGAGCCCCCAGTCCCGGGGAAGAAGAAACGTGTCCTCCGGCGGGTTGGCTCTGTCGAGCTAGTTCGGCAAGCCTCCTCACGAGAAGATGTCCCTGTCAAGGGGGAGGCCCGCAAGGCTGCACAGTGGCAAGAGGTCCAGCCGCAACCTGTGAGCCAGACGAGGCGCGCGACCATGGCAACAAAGGAAACAGCAGCCGCCGCCTCTGCCACGGCCAAGCGGCCCAGGTCCCCATCTTCCCCCCTTGCACGGACACCATACCGGAGGCTGACTTCGACCTTTCCTCCTTCAGCCCGAGGAGGGAGAAGAGGCCAGAAGAAGAAGATGAGTAAGTGCCTTACTGCTTTCTTCATTTCCTGAGTCCCTATTTTGCTAACTTATCTTATCTGATCTTATTTTAGCCTGTCCCCGCAGAGACACGGAAACGTTGGCGCAGAGGATGGCGAAGAAAGCCAAGACCTTGACGGGCGATGAGCCCCCGGCAAACACCTCAGGTGCGCCGGAGATGATCACGATCAGCCAAGATCCCAGCCCACGACACAGCCCCCGACTCAGCCCCCAGCGTGAGTCCGTTACTCATTTCCCGCTAGCGGGTGTTGGGGTTTGTATCTTTGCTATTGATCTTGCCGGATTTGCAGGAGAAGAACAACAACAAGGAGAGCTATTGAGGGCCGACCCTGACATGCCGCCTCCGTCAACCACACTGCCCAAGGATGGATCCCCGGCAAGGGCTCCCACCGACGAGCCCATTCACGTGGAGGAAGGGCCGGCAAGCACGGGTGCCGGCAATCCCATACCGGCAACGAATGTTACCGAGGAAGGAACCACCTCCCAGGTGCTCATCACAGGTATGCCGCTTGCTTTCGGGCACTTGTCACCCTTCGTGCATGATCTTTCTCTCTTCTCTTTCTGCTTTGAACTTCAATCTTGGTTTCATCTTGTTTCTCCTCCTTGGCTTTCAGATCTTCCCTTGGTGGATCAGATGGATGTTGATGCCACCATCGAGGAGACCACCATGGCTGCTGCCGCCGAAGCCGCCAAAGTCGCTGCCGATGCGGCCACTAAGGACGCGCATGAAGAGGCCGCCAAGGGGTCTGCCGGGGAGGCCGGCAAGGAGACCGGTGACCGAACTGACGGCATTCCTGCCGCAGGAGCGCCTGGCGCTGCATCGGTCCCGGAGCCCCCAGTTGCCGGGGAGACGGTGGTAGAGGACCAACCGTCGACATCCGAAGCCCCCCCTCAAGCAGATACCTGAAGATTGGCGACAATCTATTCGTCAGCATCCTGGGGACAACAAGCACCGGAGCGCCAACCGAGGGGGAGGCTTTCGATGAAGAAGTCATCGCCGCTGCCGGGCTTAAGGTTGTCGATGAGCCGAGTGCCAGCAGCAGCGGATCCAAAGAAGACTTGCTCCTCCAGCCATGAGCGACAACTTCCAGAAGCTCCAGGCGCTCCATCGTGCCCGTAAGGAGAAACTAGACTCCAGGGCAGCGGTTGTCGATGCGGCAGAGGCAGACTTCCAAAAGCGTGTCGAGCAGATGCAGGTCTGGTTCGCCGAGACTCGGCAAGAGCTGAGGACTGGCTAGGAGTAGCTAGGCCAGCGTTGGGACGAGCTCCTTCTAAAGCAGTCCGATATTGAGAAGGCACAGGTGGAGGCCGCTCAAGAGGCCGCCAAGGAAGACGCCCAACTAAGGGAGCGCCGCATCCTACTCGATGCTCAGGAAGAAGACCTTGTCGCTCGCGAGGGGGCACTTGCCACCAAGCTCCAGTGCAAGGATGAAGAGATCGAGAAGCTTGTCGTGCAGCGGACCCAAAGGCTGGAGCAGGAGCACAAGAAAGCGCTTGACGCTCTGGTCCTGGACGATGCCGGCAAGTTGAAAGAAGCCGTCGATGCCGCCGAAGCTACAGAGACCGCCAAGAACGAGCTGGCCGGCAAGGTGGAGAAACTGGAGGCGGATATGGAGAAGCACGACAAGGAGATCTTGATGCTCAAAGACAACAGAGATAAAACTCTCTATGACTTGGCGGAGTTGCAAAACTGCCATATCCGAAAAGACCCAGAAACTCTCCTCTGCCAATGAATCCATTGCTGATCTGAAGTTGAAGCTGACCACGCTGAAGGAGTCCCTTGAGAATAGCAGGACTCGCGAGAAGACCCTGGCTAAGGACCTCCAGGAGGAGAAGCAACTGCTTGAGAGCGCTGCTGCCACCTATAATGACTATGAGAAAGGTGTGAAGATCTGGACTGAGCGCCTTGTCGATGTCGCAGAGAGGCTCACAACACAACTGTCCACCATGGGCCTGTCGACTTTCAGGTATTCCCACGAGGAGAGGGTAACTATGAGTGCCAGACTGACCATGTTCTTCGAGGCTGTCCTTGATGCCCTAAAGCTGCTCCACTCTAGCCGAGCAACCCAGCTGGCCAATGAATCCCGCAAGCTTTGCCAGGGCGTCCTTCTCAAGGTGCTCACCAAGGTGGCGTACAGGAACCCTGGCCTCAACCTCACCAACGTGCTTGATAGCTTGCCGGAGGATGCAGACTGCAAGGCACTTGAAGAGCTTGTCGCGCCCATCGTCGACGTGGTTGACCAAGTCAAGAGGGTGGAAGGCCAGTGCCGGGACTAGCCGCTTCGCTTCTCCTTGCCGCTATGAACTCATTTCCAAGATAATTTATCTTAAGTTAGAACTATGGCAACCATTGATGTAATATAACTTGCTGTGTTTTGGATTTAATGCATGCTATCTTTCTCATCTGATCTCTCTTTGTATGGCATACACCCTACGCTTTATTGGGAAAAACTTGCCGATGCGCGCACCCTTGCCGCGAGCGCTTTGAGGAATGGATCCTTAGCAGCCTACTAGGGGTGTCGCTGCCGGCAAGATACCTTGCCGTTCTTAGCGCAGCCACTTGAACTATTGAGCGGACTCGAAACAGAGCAAAGGCGTAACCAATCCTGACAAAGTTCCTTCGCGTGCAGGTTTTCCATACAAGAATCGAAATCGTTCGAGGAAAATAACCTCATATTTAAAAGAATATCACTCAAGGTTTCACAACTTAGCTTTTTTGCTGTTGTACTCTTTCCCGCAAGATGCCACTTCGAACGTCGCCTGCTAGCGTCCACACTCTCTGTCCCCCCCGGCAAACTAGTATGCGAGGGAACCTTCTGTCCTTTGAGAAAAAGAAAGAAGAGAAACTAGGAACATGGAACCTTGGCGGTTCATCAGTACTTGCTGGAAACGAACGTAGTACAATATCCTGTACAGGCATGCATATAAATAAACATGGAAATCAACAAGAACTGTACATACATAAACTTATTCAACTGCGCACAGGGTCTGCGCCTGGCTTTGTACATAGGGTTATATGCCTTGTCGACAAGGCTAGTACAAAGGGGGGTTGCCGGGGGTCCCGGCAACCGCGCCTCATGGGTAAAACTTGCGAAGATGTTCGATATTCTAGGAGTTGCTCACTGGAATGCCATCTTTGGTCTCCAGGCGGACTACACCGGGCCTGGTGACTCGTATTACCTGATAAGGGCCTTCCCACTTTGGCGTCAACTTGTTGGAATTCTTGGTGGACTAAACGCGCCGAAGAACAAGGTCGCCTTCCTCAAGGCTTCGGGCATGAACCTTGTGGCTGTGGTAGTGGTGCAACGCTTGCTGGTAGCACGCGGCTCGCACAGCAGCCTGAAGACGATCTTCCTCAAGGAGCGTAGCATCATCTTGCTGCAACTGCTCTTGCTCAAGCTCATCATAAGCGAGCACTCGAGGTGACCCGTATATGAGTTCCGTGGGGAGAACTGCTTCTGCCCCGTATACCAAGGAGAAAGGTGTCTGGCCAGTGGCTCAATTTGGTGTCGTCCTGATTGACCAAGGAACTGCCGGCAACTCATCAATCCAGTGCCTTCCGCACTTGTGCAGCCTGTCGAAAATTCTCGTCTTGAGACCCCGCAGCACCTCAGCATTTGCCCTTTTTGCCTGGCCGTTGCTTCTTGGATGGGCAACAGAAGCAAAACAGATTTTGCTGCCAAGGTCTTGGATATACTACATGAAGGTACGGCTCGTGAACTGTGTGCCGTTGTCAGTGATGACTCTGTTTGGCACACCAAAATGGCAAACTAATCCTTTGAAGAACTTGACGGCTGACTGTGCTGTCACCTTTCTCACTGCTTCCACTTCCGGCCACTTTGTGAACTTGTCGATTGCGACGTACAAGTACTCAAAGCCCCCGACAGCACGGGGAAAGGGGCCCAATATGTCGAGCCCCCAGACCAAAAATGGCCAAGAAAGAGGGATCATCCGAAGAGCTTGGGCTGGCTGATGAAGTTTCTTCGAATGGAACTGGCACGCTTCACACTTGGTTACTAGTGCAGTTGCATCCTGGAGGGCAGTGGGCCAAAAGAAACCTTGCCGGAATGCCTTGCCGGCAAGAGCTCTTGATCCTATGTGAGAGCCACATATGCCTCCATGTATCTCTGCCAACAGCTCCAGTCCGTCCTCCTAAGGAATGCACTTCAATTTCATGCCGTTCGGTCTTTTTCTGTACAGGACATCGTCCATAAATTGGTACATGTTAGACCGACGGGCTACTTTCTCCCCCACTTCCTGTTCCTCGGGGAGTTCCCCTGTTTGGAGGAACTGAACGATGTGATGTGCCCATGCTGGAGCTTGAGGCTCAACGACAAGGACTAAAGGCGTGTCTTCTGCCATGGGAGCAGTTGTCTCCACGGCAAGGCCTTGAGGCCCTGCCGGAGCCCGTCGCCCCCCGGCAAGCTTGGCGTCATCCCCGGCAACTTCCTTGCCGGCGGCTCCTGGGAGCTCGGCGGGAAAGTACATGCTGGGGCTCAACTTCCTTCGCTTATTCTGTCCTGCTGATGGTTCAATGGATGGCTGAGTTAGTTGGAGCACAAAAGTTCCTGGTTCCACAGGTAACTTGAGGGCAGCACGTTTTGACAGGTCGTCAGCAATGCTGTTCTCTGCTCGAGGAACATGCTCTGCTTGCAGACCGTCAAAACGCTCCTCCAACTTCCTCATTTCATCTACGTAAGCTTCCATTAACAGGCTCTGATAATCTTTGTTAACCTGCTTGACGACAAGCTGCGAATCACCTCTGACGATGAGCTTCGTAATTCCAAGGTCTGCCACGATCCTGAGACTGGCAAGCAGTCCCTCATACTCTGCAGTGTTGTTTGTTGATCTTTCCCGGGGAAAGTGCATCTGGACCACATACATGAGGTGCTCTGCGGTGGGTGCAATAAGTAGCACACCAGCACCGGCGCCTTGCAGCGAGAAAGCCCCATCAAAGTACATAATCCAGTCGCGGCTCGTTTGCTTGCCGGGAAGAGTGGTCTCTTGAATTTCCTCGTCAGGTGTTGAGGTCCATTCTGCAATGAATTCCACCAAGGCTCTGCTCTGAATCGTTGAAGTGATTTTAAACCTGAGACCAAAGCTTGATAGTTCCAACGCCCACTCCACAATCCTTCCAGTTGCATCTGGGTTGCGCAAGATCCGTTGCAACGGGAAGCGAGTGATGACGGTGATCTCATGTGCCTGAAAGTAGTGGCGCAGCTTCCTCGAGGCCATAAGAAGGCCGAAGAGCAACTTCTGCACACCAGAGTATCTTGATCTAGCCCCCTACAAAAGGGAGCTGACAAAATAAACTGGGTGTTGCACCATCTTCTTCTTCTGTGTCACTCCATTTGCTTGCGTAGATCCCGCCTTGCCGGCACCAGATCCTGCCCGGGGTCTTGCCTTGCCGGCACCAGACCCTATAGGGGAGAGCTCCGGCTCATCATCCGACGGTCTTGCCACTGCCGCTGCTTCTTCATCAACTTCTCTCTGTGCCACTAGCGCAGCACTGACCACTTGATTCGTTGCCGCTAGATACATCAACAACGGCTCTTGTGGCTTAGGCGCGACTAGTGTTGGCGTAGAGGAGAGGTACCTCTTCAAATCTTGCAGCGCTGCCTCCGCTTCCGGAGTCCATTTCATTGGACCTGTCCTTTTCAAGATCTTGAAAAAGGGCAGGGCGCGCTCAGCAGATTTGGAGATGAACCTGCTCAAAGCAGCAACACAGCCAGCAAGTCGACGTACATCTTTGACTCATCTTGGTGCTTCAATCTGCTCAATCGCCTTGATCTTGTCAGGGTTCACCTCGATCCCACGCTGAGACACAAAGAACCCGAGGAGCTTGCCGGATGGGACGCCAAACACACACTTCTCAGGATTGAGCTTAAGATTGATCTTGCGCAAATTTGCAAATGTTTCTTCTAGATCTTGTATCAGTGTCGCCTTGTCCTTCGTTTTGACCACTATGTCATCCATATAAGCTTCCATATTTCTATGTAGCTGGGGCTCAAAACCGATCTGGAATGCTCTGGCAAACGATGAACCAGCGCTTTTCAACCTGAAAGGCATTCGTATAAAACAATACGTACCACATGGAGTGATAAACGCGGTCTACTCTTCATCTTTCTTTGTCATGAAGATTTGATGGTACCCTGAGTAGGCGTCAAGGAATGACAGCAAGTCGCACCCGGCAGTGGAGTCCATGATCTAGTCGATGTGTGGCAAGGGGAAAGGATCCTTTGGACAGGCTTTATTGATGTCTGTATAATCAATGCACAGCCTCCACTTCCCATTCGCCTTGCGCACCACAACCGGATTGGCCAACCACGTTGGGTGGAGCACTCCTCTAACCAAGGCTGCCGCTTCCAACTTCCTAATTTCTTCAATGATAAACTCTTGCCGCTCCAAAGCTTGCTTCCTGACCTTCTGCTTGACGGGCCGCGCATGACAACAGATAGCAAGATGGTGCTCAATCACCTCCCTGGGAACGCCGGGGATGTCAGATGCTTACCATGCAAACACATCAACATTCACCAGCAGGAAGGCGATGAGCGCGCTTTCCTATTTCCTTGACGGGCACCTTTTTAGTCTCTGGTGGGGCTGCCTTGGATTTCTTGCTCTTGCCAGTGGAGCTCTCTGGCATGTCCTTGACGAGAACGCAGCACTCCGAGGAGGCGTGCTTGCCGGAGTGGGCGCAAGAGGTCTTGCCGGTCTTCTTCCCCCCAGGAGCTCTAGTGGCAGGAGCAAGTACCTTGGTGGCAGGTTCTACAACTCCCTCCCGGTAGAGTTGATCGGCGCAAATAAGCGCATCTTTCTTGTCGCAGTTGACTGTGATGATGCTCATCGGGTCAGGCATCTTCAATGTGTTGTAGGCGTAATGCGACGCCGCCATAAACTTGGCCAGTGCTGGACGGCCAAGGACCCCGTTATACGGCAATGGGATCTTGGCGACATAAAAAACGATCTTCTCTGTCCTATAGTTCAGCTCACCACCAAATATAATTGGTAGTGTGATCATACCCTTCGGCTGGCTTCTTCCCGGATTGATCCTTTGAAACGTGCTCGTCTCTTCGAGATCTCCGTCGGGAATTTGTAACCTCTTGATCACCTTGGGCGAGATCAAGTTCAGACTGGCCCCACCGTCAACTAGCATTTTTGTCACCTTGAGGTTGTGAATTGTTGGGGAAACCAACAATGGCAAACACCCAACCGCGGTTGTGCGATCAGGGTGATCCTCGGCGTAAAAAATGATAGGCATGTGGGACCATTTCAGTGGCTTCTGGGCATCGATTGACGGCTCTGTTGCATTAATCTCGCGCGCCCACTGTTTAAGTTGGCGGTAAGAAGAATGTAACGAGGCGCCACCATCAATGCACATGGCCTCCGTAGCTTTTTGAAACTCATGCTCACTGGAGTCGTCATCGTCTTCGTGGTCATCATCCCCCTCTTTTTTATCGCGGCCTCGAGCAGGCCTCTCTTGTTGCTTGTCCTTGCCGTGGCGGCCTCCTCGGCCACCACGCTTCTTGCCGGACCCCTCAGCATCATCCTGGCCCTTCTCCTTGTCTCGCCTTTCGTACTCAGCTTTCTACCTCTCCACAAGCTGCTCGACTTGCCGGCAGTTCTGGAGGTCATGGCCCTTGGTGCAATGGATCTTGCAATATTGCTTGTCGGAGCTCTCTGGCTTGTCGGCAGCTTCCAAGGCCTGGTAGGTGGCGCACCCGGCAACCTCCTTGCTGGGGTCGTCAACCTTGGCCTTCTTGGCGGTGCTAGGGTTGCCGGATTCCTCGACGGCAAGCACGGTCTTGCCCTTGCGCTTCCTGTTACGCCGTCGGCCCTTCTTTGCCAGGGCGAGGACATCTTCGTCTCCGGAGTCAGTTCCCGCACCGGCATCTTCGCCGGGGTACTTCCTTCCTTCTTCAGCCCGAGCACATCTGTCAGCCAAAACATAAAGCTCGGCAACATCCGTAATCTTGTTCATCGCCAGCTCTTCACACATCTTGCGGGCGCGCACATTGTGATGAAATGCGCTGATAACAGTGGCAGGATGAACATCTGGGATGTTGTACTGCACACGGCTGAACCTCTGTATGTATTTGCGCAAGCATTCGCCATCTTTTCTGGGGGATGATATGTAAGTCACTTGCCTGGCCAAGAGCTTGGTGGCCTCCGGTATAGGCACCAAGAAGCTCATGGCATAGATCCGACCAAGAAGAGATGGAATCTACTGGCAGGTGCATCAACCACGACCTGATGTTGGGCTTGAGCACCAACGGGAAGTAGTTGGCGAGCACCTTGCCGTCTCGAGCCCCGGCAGCTTGCATCGCAATGGTGTAGATGTTCCAGAACTCGGACGAATGAGTCTTGCCGTCGTATTTCTCCGGGACCTCGGGTTTGAACGTGCAGGTAGCGGGCCACTAGAACTGCCGCAGCTCACGAGTAAAAGCTGGACAACCTACCTCGTAAGGCAAGTCACCAGAATCCCCGGGTGCAGGTTTGTACACAGTGGGCCCTGCGCGCCTATCGGATTGATGGCGCGCTTCCCGCCGCCGCTCGATGGTAGTTCGAGCGTCTTCTTTGAGCCGTTCCCGAAGAACTTGACGTTGGTCGCGACGAGCTCGTTGATCGGACAACGCCGTGGACCCATCATCGCGGGCATCGACCCGCCGAGCTGGCGCCCGTTGCTGTCGTGGTGGAGGGGAGTGCACCGTGGTCACGGCGCCTCCGTTCTATCCGCCATCGGCACGCGCCGGCTCGGTGGACCGCCGCCGCGAAGGCTCCGCCTGCTGCGGCCCATCTCTGTTGGCGAGACTGATGATGCTCTGAATAGCAGCTCTCCATTCCTCTTGTTTCTCCGTAGCGAGAGGGAAATCCAGGAGTAGCTGTGCTCGCGCCAACGCTTCGGCTGGTGTAGGTGGCAGTGACAGGCGTGAAGAACGGGAGGTGCTCGGACTTCTAACCACGTTAGAAGGAGCCCCGTCAGGGTTCCGCGGCTGTACGCCATTTCCACCAGCATCTTGGCGTGCATGCCGGCCCTGTGCATCTCGAGAATGATGCTGGGGGCTCTTTCCGCGGCGACGCTCGGGGTCACCAACGTTGCGGCGTTGCTCATCGCGCATGACCTGGGAGGACCGCGGCGCATGCGCCGGCGGGGGCATCTTGGAGGTCGCCTTCTCACCCTTGGAGGTCCCCGCGCCGCCCGTAGGCAGCATGACTCCGTCCTTGGATCCAGCGGTGCGCGGGTCGTCGTCGCGGCCGCGGACAATGCCGCTCGCCTGGCTTTGGTCGCCAGAGCGTCGTGGATGCTCGAGATCTTCACCGCCACCAGCGTCTGCTCCATCGCCCGTCCGTGTTGGCACGGGCAGATCGGTCGCAGACGAACCGATCGCCGTGATCGCCTTCTTCTTGGGAGCCATGGTGATCGAGAAATTGACGCGCTAACTGCTAGATCAGGTTTGCACAACCTTGCCCCCCTACCTGGCGTGCCAAAGATGTCGGGGAAACGACACCTACGGGATCGAGTGGATCCCTTCTACGGTTTGGCAGGGAAGAGGAGTGCGCAAAGAGCAGATCTAACGATCAACACAAGGGATTTTTACCCAGGTTCGGGCCGCTGAGGAGCGTAAAACCCTAGTCCTTCTTGTAGTGTATTCAGTTTTCTTGAGCTTCGACTAGTTGCTACGCATGCAAACTGGGCCGGAAAGTCCAAAAAAGTCCCCCCTGTATCGCCTTGGGCCTCCTTTTATATCAAGGGGCTACCACAGTGGCGTGCAGACATACAGGAGGTGTAAAGTAGCTACAGTGTACATGCTTATCACTGGCGTCTTAGGACAAGCACATTAAATGCACTGTTTACGTGTCCCTAACTTTATCGGGGACGAAAATAGAGCCCGTCCCATCCGTCGCCGCCTCACCCCGTCTTGACACGCACCCAAGATGACGAGGCATGCAAATGCTAAGCTTACTGGCTAGCCGCTGCGCTGGAGCGGTGGCAGGATCTTCACGAAGATCTGCATGCCACCACGCAGGTGTTTGCCAGGCTGGCAGGCTAGTCGCTATGCTGGAGCGGTGGCAGGGCGGCGGAACCTTGATGTGTGCGAGCCTTGTCGCGGCCTCGCAAACGTCCCCGGCAAGAATCTTGCCGGGGCCTTGCAAATGTCCCTGGCAAGAGCCTTGCTGGGAACTTGCCTTCTATTCTTCACAAAGATCTGCATGCCACCATGCAGGCGCCCCTGGATCCTGGTCTTGACATTGTCGATGGTGTTAGAGCTCTCAACCTCAAGGGTGGTGGTCTTGCTAAGGCTTCGCAACCATCCCGGCACGGAGCTTGTCGGGGCTCGCAAACCACCACGGCAAGATTCTTGCTGGGGGCTCAGCTTGTCTTCTGCTCTCTGATTACTGGCTCGGATGCCGTGTTGGTCGTCTTGCATTTTGCCTCCAGCTGTCCCCGTCAAGCCTTGCCGCGGGCGCGGCTGCAACTGCCCGTGCACAAGTAAGGGGTACCAAAAGGGCCCAAACTTTAGTACACCGACAAAAGCTCAATATGAAAACTAAGTGGGTGTGCATCTAATCCTATAATAAAATTCCCACTAGTATATGAAAGTGACAACATAGGAGACTCTCGATATGAAAAACATGGTGCTACTTTGAAGCACAAGTGTGCAACTAGCATGCCCCTTCTCTCTTTTTCTTTTTTTCTTCTTTTTTTTCTTTTTTTTCTCTCAGTGTCCGGAGTCTCATCCCGACTTGTGGGGGAATCATAGTCTCCATCATCCTTTCCTCACTGGGGCAATGCTCTAATAATGAAAATTGATGATCATCACACTTCTATTTACTTATAACTCAAAAAAAATAAAAATTACAACTCGATACCTATAACAAAGTATGACTCTATATGAATGCCTCTGGCAGTGTACCAGGATGTGCAATGATCTAGCGTAACATGTATACAAAAAATGATGAATGGTTGCTGAGCCACAAACACTATGTCAGCTATATGATCATGCAAAGCAATATGACAATTAATGCTCAAGTCATCAAATGGAAGCGGTGGAAGTTGCATGGCAATATATCTCGGAATGGCTATGGAAAGGCAATAATAGGTAGGTATGGTGGCTGTTTTGAGGAAGATATAATAAGGCTTATGTGTGATAGAGCGTATCATATCACGGGGTTTGGATGCACCTGCGAAGTTTGCACCACATCTCGAGGTGAGAAAGGGCAATGCACGGTACCGTAGAGGCTAGAAAATTGCGGAAAGATAAGAGTGCGCATAATCCATGGACTCACATTAGTCATAAAGAACTCATATACTTATTGCAAAAGTTTATTAGCCCTCGAAGCAAAGTACTACTACGCATGCCCCTAGGGGGATAGATTGGTAGGAAAAGACCATCGCTCATCCCCGACCGCCACTCATAAGGAAGACAATCAATAATAAATCATGCTCCAACTTCATAGCATAACGAGAGACTATACGTGCATGCTTCGGGAATCACAAACCTTAACACCAATATTCCTACTAACCACAAGCATTTACTAGTACCTCCCACATATTACCATCTCTATATCGCAAAACTATTGCAAGGAATCAAACATGTTATATTCAGTGATCCATAAGTTTTATGTGGGATTTTATGACTAACCATGCAATTGACCAATTCCTGTTGACTCTCTAAATAGATATAAGTGAAGCAAGAGAGTTTAATTCTTTATACAAAATACCATGCTATAATAAATATAAGTGAAGCAAAAGATCATTCTATGAATAACGGTTTTTTATGTGAAGAGAAACAGGCAATCCAAACTTCAAATGATATAAGTGAAGCACATGAAGCATTCTACAAAGCCATACTCAAAAGATATAAGTGAAGTGCAATGAGCATTCTATAAATCGACCATGGACTATCTCATACCAGCATGGTGCATAAAATAAAAATGAAAATTAAACACAAAAGACGTTCCAAGATTCACACATCTCACATGAGCGAAACGAAGATGAAAACATACCGATACTTGTTGAAGAAAGATGGGATGCCTTCCGGGGCATCCCCAAGCTTAGACGCTTGAGTCTCCTTAAATATTTACTTGGGGTGCCTTAGTCATCCCCAAGCTTGAGCTCTTGCCTCTCCTCCTTCTTCTCATATCGAGACCTCCCCGGTCTTTGATCACTTCATCCACACAAAACTTAACCGAACTTTTAGTGGCGGGGTTAGTGAATATGGCAGTCAAATCCCATCATGTACAGCTAAAACATTATTGTATAATTATAATCAAACATTACCCACTGTATTCTATCACAATTCTATGGCCCCAAGTCAAAGGAAACTCAACAAGATTTCAAACATACGCAAATAATGAAGTTATAACAGCAATCTGTGAAAACAGGACAGTCTGTAAACATCTGAACGTTCACCATATTTCTGTAACTCTAAAAATTCTGAAAAATTAGGAAAAAATAAATAATTTGAATAGAAAGACTGGGAAAAAAGTTTCAGAACCTTTTTACGTTCCAGTAAAAAATGTAAAATCATGCACTACAGCCAAAGTTTTTGTTTCTGCACCGCACATACCAACAAGCAATCTAATCATCCTAAAGGCAAATCTTGGCACATTATTTTTATAATACAATGGATTTGTACAAGGGGATAATTATTTTTGTGAGAATCTTCATGAAAAATTTACATTGTTTCCATGAGCATGAACACAAGTGTTCAAGGTCGACCCTCACTTCTCCAATGCATCACCTTTCAATCGCTTCTCTTTTAGTGAAGTTTTAAGTTCCCCTCTATATTTTTTTATTTTAAACTTCATAAAAGCACTCAACAGAAATAAATGACTCTCTAAAACTTCCGGGTTGTCTCCCTGGCAGTGCTTTCTTTAAAGCCATTAAGCTAGGCATAAAGTGCTCAAGTAATGGCTCCACCCGGATCCCAAGGTATATCAAAGCCAATTTTAATTAACAATGATTTAGCATTTAGTAGTGAGAACAAAGCGACATATATCATGCAATGACGAAGTCTAACTCTCTTCCTATGCATCAGCATGTCATACAAGAACAATTCATGCACATCAAATAAAGACCAATACATAGCATAAGTAGTTTATTGTAATTTTATCGTGTCGGAAACATAGAGAGGTGGAGATATAGTTCCTCTCTCATAATAATTGCAAGTAGGAGAAGCAAACACATGCATATTCTATTCCTCAAAATCATCATGTACAACGGTAAAAGGCAACCCATCAATGTAATCCTTAATAAGTGCAAACTTCTCCGATATAGTGTAATTTGGAGAATTCAAAAAGATAATAGGACTATCATGTGTGGGTGCAATAGCAACAATTTCATTCTTAACATAAGGAACTATAGCAAGTTCATCTCCATAAGCATAATTCATATTGGCATCAAGGCCAAAAGCATAGCAAGCATCAAGTTCATCAAAAAGGGATATTTCAAAAGAATCAACGGGATCATAGCAATTATCATAGCATTCATCCTTCGGTAAGAACGAAGGGAAATTAAACAATGTATGAGTTGAAGAGTTACTCTCATTAGAAGGTGGGCATGGGTGATCAATCCGCTCTTCCTCCGCTTGTTCTTCGCTCTCCTCATCATCTTTTTCATCCAATGAGCTCACAGTTTCATCAATTTCTTCTTCCATAGACTCGTGCAAAATATTAGTCTCTTCTTGGACATCAGAGACTTTCTCAATAAATACATCAATATCATAATTGAATTTATAATTATCATAGCAATATTTAAGGATAGGAAAATTTTCAGGTCTATAAACTGAATCATCAAAATCTTCCAACTTTTCAAACAAATATTCAATTTCATAAGCACCCTTAAAAGCAAAAAGTTCTTCGATTCGTTCCACATCATAGTAATCATATCTACCATTAGCATAAGAAGCTAAGGTTTCATTGTCAATAAATTTGCATGAAAAGGGAAGGTGTGGAGCATTCATCCTAGAGCAACAAGTATAATCATATCTAGAGCATAGATTCCAAGCATACCATTTCAACATATGAATTTGATCCCTAATAGTTTCCCTTTTTGTGTCAAGCGATAATCCCTAAAGTATTCACGTTGATCCAACGTGTCTCCCATTATCAAGTTGAATGGGGTTTTCTCAGGATTATCAAAGTATTGCATAATATTTTTCACATAACTAGCATTGAGGGTTTTAGGAGGTTCCCCATCTCCATGAGTAGCAAGTACGACTATTTTTTTTGGTATTTAATGTTCCATATCCATAACTAAAGATAGAGAACAACTTAGAACAGAAAACAAAAACTACTTAGTGATAAAGCAAACAAGCACACATGAGAATATTCACCCCACGCAATTGCTCCCCGGCAACGGTGCGAGAAAAAGGTCTTGATAACCCACAAGTATAGGGGATCGTTTGTAGCCTTCTTCGATAAATAAGAGTGTCGAACCCAACGAGCAGCTAAAGGTAGAACAAATATTCCCTCAAGTTCTATCGACCACCGATACAACTCTATGCACACTTGACGTTTGCTTTACCTAAAACAAGTATGAAACTATTTTGCAAGAATAAAACTATGAGTACTTTGCAAGAATAAAACTACGAATAAATTTCAAGGTAATAAAAGTGGATAGCTTTTGTCAACAAGAAAGTCATTTGTCCCTAGGCAATCGATAACAAGTACCGGTAATCAGTCTTATAATTTTATATGAGGGAGAGGCATGAGCTAACATACTTTCTCTACTTGGATCATATGCACTTATGATTGGAACCCTTGCAAGCATTCGCAACTACTAAAGATCATTAAGGTCATGAAACCCAACGATAGCATTAAGTATCAAGTCCTCTTTGTCCCATACGCAACAACCCACTTACTCGGGTTTAAGCTTCTGTCACTCTCGCAACCCAACATAAGCGAATCATGAACATATTACAACACCCTACAGCGGGGGTCCCTCATGTTTGCGCGAGATGGAGGGCACCGTAGGACAGCACCATAAATAAAATATACAATCATACCAACCAAGATCACGATTAACCCATAGGACAAAACGGATCTACTCAAACATCATAGGATAGCCAAATATCATTGGGAAATAATATATGGAGTTGAGCACCATGTTTAAGTGGATATTATAGCGGGGAGAAGAGGTGTTACGCCGCTGCATAGAGGGGGAGAAAGTTGGTGTTGACGGTAGCAAGATTGTTGATGTAGATCGCCATCACGATCCTTGCCTCGGCGGCACTCCGGCGCCACCGGGAGAGAGGGGGAGAGAGCCCCCCTCCTTCTTCTTCTTCCTTGGCCTCCCCCCTAGATGGGAGGAGAGTCCCCCCTCTAGTCCATGGCCTCCATGGCGGCAGAGGGGCGGGAGCCCCTCCAAGATTTGATCTCCCTCTCTGTTCTATTCTGTTTCGTGTTTCCCAGATCTGGCCGAAAACTGTTTCTTATATTCCGGGAGATCCGTAACTCCGATTGAGCTGAAATTTTAACACGATTTTTTTCGGGATATAAGCTTCCTTGCGCCCGTAGTAGATATCCAACCGACGTAGGAGGTGGGCATAAGACACCTGGGTGCGCCTGGGCCCCCAGGCGCGTCCTGGTGGGTTGTGGTCGCTGTGGGCCCCCTCTTCTGATGATTCCAACTCCCAAAACTCAAAAATATTTCAAAATAATTCTCCATAAAAATTTATTGCATTTGGACTTAGTTTGATATGGATTTTCTGCAAAACAAAAAACATGCAACAAACAGGAACTGACACTGGGCACTGGATCAATAGGTTAGTCTAATAAATTATATAAAAAGTTGCCAAAATATGTGAAAGTTGTATAATATTGGCATGAAACAATCAAAAATTATAGATACGATGGAGACGTATCAGAGGTGCTCCAGTATCGTATCACCATCACATCTTTACCTTTACCATTTTTCTTAGTTCGATCCTTTTGGTTATACGTTGGTTTAGTAGAATAAAGTTTTAGTATGATCTAGCTTTAAGCTTTGTTTTGTGTTCTATCTATGTTATCGAGTCCGTGAGTTATATAATAAAGAGTAGTTTTGAGTTGAGGGATTTGTTTCCTTGTTATGATCTTGAGGAAAAAGAAAAAGAAAGAATAAAAAGAAATAAAAAGTTTATATAATGACCTTATGGGGAGTGATGACTTCACATATAAGAAGTATGATGAATAAAATTTGTTGGGGGTTGACAAGCACAATTTTGGTCATTGTTGCAATTAATAGGAAGTAATAAAGAAAGAGAGGTTGCACATATAAATATATTATCTTGGACATCTTTTGTTATTGTGAGCACTCATTAAAATATTACATGCTAAAAGGTTGATGTTGGACAAGGAAGACAACATAATGGGTTATGTTTTCCAATATCCGAATAGAAGTTATATTATCATGGATCCTCCAACATGTTGAGCTTGCTTTCCCTCTTATGCTAGCCAAATCTTTTGCACCAAGTAGAGATACTACTTGTGCTTCCGAACATCCCTTAAACCAGTTTTACCATGAGAGTCCACTATACCGACCTATGGATTGAGTAAGATCCCTCAAGTAAGTTGTCATCGGTGCAAGCAATAAAAATTGCTCTCTAAATATGTACAATCTTTTAGTGTGTGGAAAATAAGCTTTATACGAACTTGTGATATGGAAGAAATAAAAGCGACGGACTGCATAATAAAGTTCTTTATCACAAGCGGCAATATAAAGTGACATTCTTTTGCATTAAGATTTTGTGCATCCAACCCTAAAAGCGCATGACAACCTCTGCTTCCCTCTGCGTAGGGCCTATCTTTTACTTTTATCTTCTACCCTTGTACAAGAGTTAAGGTGATCTTTGCCTTTCCTTTTTACACTTTTTTCTTTTTGGCAAGCACTATATGTTGGGGAAAGATCCAGATATATATATCCACTCCGATGTAGGTTATCATAAAGTATTATCATTGACATTACCCTTGAGGTAAAAGGTTGGGAGGCAAAACTATAAGCCCCTATCTTTCTCTGTGTCTGATTGAGACTTTGAACTCATTAGTACCGTGTGAGTGTTATCAATTGTGAAATATTAAAAGATAGTTGAGTATGTGAACTTCCTGAAAAGCTCTTATATTGACTCTTTTCGATGTTATGATAAATTGCAATTGTTCCAATGACTAGGATCATAGTTTGTTAGCTTTCAATAAAAGTTTATGATTCATACTTTACCTTGTGAACAAATTGTCACTTTAGCATAAGAAATTATATGACAATATATGTTCCTGTTCTAAAGATGATCATGATGCCTTCATGTCCGTATTTTATTTTATCGACACCTCTATCTCTAAACATGTGGGCATGATTATCGATTTCGGCTTTCACTTGAGGACAGGCGAGGACTAAGCTTGGGGGAGTTGATACGTCCATTTTGCATCATGCTTTTATATTGATATTTATTGCATTATGGGCTACTATTACACATTATGGTACAATACTTATGCATTTTCTCTCTTATTTTACAAGGTTTACATAAGGAGGGAGAATGCCGACAGCTAGAATTCTGGACCAGAAAGGAGCAAATCTAAGAGACCTATTATGCACAACTCCAAAAGTCCTGAAAATTTACGGAGAATTATTTTTGAATATATAAAAAATAATGGGCGAAGAAAATACCAGAGGGGACCCAACAAGAGGCCACAAGCCTGGGGGGCAGGCCCTACCCCCCTGGGCACGCCCCTGTGGCTTGTGGGCCCCCTGTCAGGTCTCCGGTGCAGATCTTCTACTATATGGAGGGTTTTGACCTAGAAAAAAATTAGGAGAGAGCTTTCGGGATGAAGTGCCACCGTCTCGAGGTGAAACTTGGGTAGAACCAATCTAGGGCTTCGACGGAGCTGTTCTGCCGGGGAAACTTCCCTCCCGGAGGGGGAAATCGAAGCCATCGTCATTGCCAATGATCCTCTCATCGAGAGGGGGTCAATCTCCATCAACATCTTCACCAGCACCGTCTCCTCTCAAACCCTAGTTCATCTCTTGTATCCGATCTTTGTCTCAAAACCTCATATTGGTACCTGTGGGTTGCTAGTAATGTTGATTACTTCTTGTAGTTGATGCTAGTTGGTTTATTTGCTGGAAGATCATATGTTCAGATCCTTAATGCTATTCAATACCCCTCTGATTAGGAACATGAATATGCTTTGTGAGAAGTTACGTTTGTTCCTGAGGACATGGGAGAAGTCTTGTTATAAGTAATCATGTGAATTTGGTATTCGTTCGATATTTTGATGAGATGTATGCTGTCTTTCCTCTAGTGGTGTTATGTGAACATAGACTACATGAAACTTCACCATTGTTTGGGCCTAGGGGAAGGCTTTGGGAAGTAATAAGTAGATGATGGGTTGCTAGAGTGACAGAAGCTTAAACCCTAGTTTATGCGTTGGTTCGTAAGGGGCTGATTTGGATCCACATGTTTCATGCTATGGTTAGATTTATCATAATTCTTCTTTCGTAGTTGCGGATGCTTGCGGGAGGGGTTAATCATAAGTGGGAGGCTTGTCCAAGTAAGGATAGCTCCCAAGCACCGGTCCACGCACATATCAAATTATCAAAGTAAGGAACGCGAATCATGTGAGCATGATGAAAACTAACTTGACAATAATTCCCATGTGTCCTCGAGAGCGCTTTGCTTTATATAAGAGTTTGTTCAGGCTTGTCCTTTGCTACAAAAAGGATTGGGCCACCTTGCTGCACCATAGTTACATTTGTTACTTGTTACCCGTTATGAATTATCTTATCACACAACAATCTATTACTTATAATTTCAGTGCTTGCAGAGAATACCTTGTTGAAAACCGCTTGTCATTTCCTTCTGCTCCTCATTGGGTTCGACACTCTTACTTATTGAAAGGACTATGATAGATCCCCCATACTTGTGGGTCATCATCTACAGAGCATCAACATATATACTTAAAAAGACAGCATTGCATAACCAAATTAAGCATACAATTACACAAGTGACTACACACATAACATTTCCACACACCAAAGTAAGCAATTACTTGCATACTAAACTAGGAGAAACGAGGATCTAATGATCTACTTCTTGTTGTGACGACGCTTGCCATTGCTCTGCTTCCGGTTGGATCCCTGGCCGTTTTGGGGAAGGAGGCACTTCCTCATGTCAATGATCCGCCAGTAAATCCCGTAGCTCGTGTACGCCTCCTTGGCGGCGTACACGACGTGAGCTTTGTCAAGTTTCTCCATCCAGGCCGAGAGCCAGGCATGCTTGTCCTTGTTGCAGGAATCCTTCATGTATCTGTAGTAGGGATCGATGATGGCCTCGGCGAGGTGAACCAGTGAGTCCTTCTCATGCTCGTTGATGCCCCAGATCTTGTATTGGCCTTGGATGTCGACAAGATTCTGGCAGGCGATGCCCGAATTCTTGAGCACCTTTACATCATTGGTGATGTCCACCATAGCGAACATGTAGTGGGGGCAGTTGACAAACCTGGTGAAATGCTCACAAGGCCTTGTGGCCAGGCAGTAGTGGTAGAAGAGGACGTGATTGCGCACGCACATCTGGGCGACGACGACCTTGGGATGAGACCCGACACAAGCGTGGGTGTACTCGAGGTCGAACCCGACCACCTTATACTTCTCCTCAGCAAGCAACAGCTCCATGATGTGGATGGAGTGCTCCACCCAGACCAGGTTGTTGGTGTACACCACCAAGAGCTCCATGAAGTTTCTGTGGGTGTCCACCACGGCATGCATGGTGAACTGATGCTCGTCGTCGGCAGCCGCTCGAAGCGCCATTGGAGCTGCGCAGGAAACCCTTTAAGAATTTGTCATGGTGGGTGTGCTTCTTGCAGTAGTGGGGCGCAATCGAAAGGTTGAAGAGACACAAGGGTTAAATTGCTGCTGTAATAAATGTTAGCCGGCCGGCCTGTAATCGTCACGTCTTGTCACCGCGTTCATAGCGGAGGATTCCAGTGCACGCTTGAGAACACCGCACGCATTTTGTTTGACCACGCGTGGGCTCGAAGAGGCGCTAAATGTATCGTTGGTGAGCCTGTTCCCGCGCAACCACGCAGTTTACCACACAAGCTTCCCGCCCGGCTAGTTTGGCCACGCGTCGGCTAGAAGAGGGACAAATCATGTGCGTTTATCATTCTTTATTTGGTGCTTATGTAATTCTTGAACATATGTACCTGTGAATCGAATAATGCATTGGTTGTTTGAACTTGATGAATATGAATAAAGCTATAGCATACTTTCAAATTCAAATCCGTACAATTTGAAATAGCAGCAATTAAATTACGGTGAAATTACGCTCCGCAGGTCGTTACGGTGCACACGGTCGGTAAAACACAAACATTTGTGATATAAACCATAATCCGACACGGTTCATAGAGAGGAAACATGTGTGAGCATACACACAGTTGCCGTTTGCAGACCGTGTGTGATGTCAGACAATATCACAAATGGTGTGAGTAAACTAAACGTTTATGATAGTTTCCTTATCGTACATGATTTGCAATCATGAACTGTTTCTGATGTGGTACGCATCATAAACGTTGCACTACAGAATAGCGTGTGTGATAGTTATCATGTATGATGATGTTACGATGGTCTGACGTTTCGTAATCCTATCCGACACTCATACGACGATTAGCTAATCTTCTTAATTAGTTATCGCACACAGTTCGGGAAAAGTGAATGTGTGTGATTGTCTGCTTATCATACATGTTCTATAATCGTGAACCGTTTGTGATGGGCCGCGCATCGTAAACGTAGCACCACAAAATATCGACTGCAATGGCAATGCGAGCACAAACGAGTAGGGACAACTGTATGCATCAAGGCTTCCTATCGCTGACGGTTTTTGGGTCGTGTGGGAAGGACACCCGTATCGCACACGCTCACTTGGCGACGGTTCCAAATGCCGTCACGGAAAGGGGTTAAAAACCGTTTATATAGCACCTCGATGTACCAGTGATCGCACACGGTTAAGCTAGTACCTCCACCGTTGCTCGCGCTTGCGTAGGTGGTGATTTTATAGCGCACTCGCATCGCACACGGTTAAGCCAGTACCTCCACCATTGCTCGCTCTTGCGCTGGTGGTGATTTTACAGCGCACTCGCATCGCACACGGTTAAGCCAGTGCACCTGTGTCCATTGCGCGTCATCGAGTCTTCATGTATAGCACCTTTTGGAAGTAAAAAACATGAGAGAGGGTCAGAAGACAACCACACTAGCATGTGGACCAAATATATATGAATGAAAAGGGTGGTGTGTGATGTTCAAATTCCCAATGCACAACTTTGACCATGTGGGCCCACTGGTGGGCTCATCGTTGAAGATCGATGAGAGGGGCCAGAAGTCAACAACCACCTGGAAGTGGCCAAATATATGTAGGAACATAGGGTGTGATGTTTAAATACACAATGACAACTTTGGTGGCACCTGCCTCGCAAACCGGAAAGCCCCCCTTGGATATATCTATAATGACAATCTAATGTCGTAGCTAGCTAGGGTGCTTGCCCCACACCCCCCACTTTGTGTCGGCGGGACGCATGCACGTACTCATACATGCATGTCGCCATGACCTAGCATAAGACGGACCAGTGAATCTATCACTTGTTCAAACGACCAATGTTGTTATCGATAAAAAATGGATAGAATACACCGCTTGGGCCAATAGATTGGACCATCAAAAATCGCACGAGAGAGGCCACAAAACTAGCACTACCTGCATGCGGCCCAAAATGATGTACGTTGGAAGGGGTGATGTGTTTTAAATATCAAATAATGTACAATTTTGATGTGGTGCCTACCTCTCGATACAGACAACCCCCATGAAAGCCAGGTAATTAAGGACGACATATGTAGGGTACGGTGTCGGTCCAACCCACCAATTCGAGCGTGTGGGAGGGAATGCTTAGAGCGAATGAGTTCAAACTTTGCTCGAACATGTCACCGTGACCCGCCCTAACACGAACTAGGAGGAATCCATTCATGGCCAAACCCCCCTCGTTATCGGTCAAATGGATGATATATATAGATGATACATCTCCAACGTATCTATAATTTATGAAGTATTCATGCCATGTTTACAACAATTTTATATGGTTTTTGTATGATTTGATTAGAACTAACCCGGACTGATGCTGTTTTCAGTAGAACTATTATGGTGTCATTTTTTGTGCAGAAATAAAAGTTCTCAGAATGGGCTGAAAATTTACGGTGATTTTTTATGGACCAAAAGAGACCCCCGAAGCACCGGAGCTGTGCCAGGAAGTGACCGAGGAGGCCACAAGCCTGCTAGCCGTGCCCTACCCCCCCAGGGTGCTAGCTCCAGGCTTGTGGGCCCCTCGGGCACCCCTTGACATGAGACCGACGCCAAAAATTCTTATAAATACCCAAACCTCTGAAAAGAACCCTAGATCAGAAGTTCCGCCACCGTAAGCCTCTGTAGCGAAAAAAAACCAATCGGGAGCCCGTCCCAGCACCCTGCCGGAGGGGGAAACCATCATCGGAGGCCATCTTCATCATCCCGGCGGCCACCATGATGAGGAGGGAGTAGTTCATCCTTGGGGCTGAGGGTATGTACCAGTAGCTATGTGTTTGATCTCTCTCTCTGTCTCTCTCTCGTGTTCTTGATTTGGCACGATCTTGATGTATCGCGAGCTTTGTTACTATAGTTGGATCATATGGTGTTTCTCCCCCTCTACCTTCTTGTGATGAATTGAGTCTTGTTCTTTGAGGTTTCATTATGTTGGATTGAGTATTGGATTTGAGAACACTTGATGTATGTCTTGCGATGGGATATCTGTGGTGACAATGGGATGTTCTATTGATTCACTTGATGTATGTTTTGGTACTCAACTCGTGGATTCCCGAGGTGACATTGGGGTAATCTATGCATAGGAGTTGATGCATGTTTTTGTCCTACGTTCTCTGATAGAAACTTTGGAGTGATTCTTTGTTGCATGTTGAGGGATTGTTATGTGATCCAATTATGTTATCATTGTTGAGAGAATTTGCACTAGTGAAAGTATGAACCCTAGGCCTTGTTTTCAAGCATTGCAATACCGTTTTTGCTCACTTTTGTTACTAGTTACCTTGCTGTTTTTATATTTTCAGATTACAAAAACCTATATCTACTATCCATATTACACTTGTATCACCATCTCTTCTCCGAACTAGTGCACCTATACAATTTACCATTGTATTGGGTGTGTTGGGGACACAAGAGACTCTTTGTTATTTGGCTGCAGGGTTGTTTGAGAGAGACCATCTTCATCCTATGCCTCCCACGGATTGATAAACCTTAGGTCATCCACTTGAGGGAAATTTGCTACTATCCTACAAAACTCTGCGCTTGGAGGCCCAACACGACTCTACAAGAAGAAGGTTGCGTAGTAGACATCAAGCTCTTTTCTGGCGCCGTTGCCGGGGAGGTGAGTGCTTAAAGGTATATCTTTAGATCTTGCAATTGAATCTTTTAGTTTCTTGTTTTATCACTAGTTTAGTCTATAAAAGAAAACTACAAATAAATATGGAATTGAGGTTGCCTCATATGCTTCATCTTTTTAATGTCTTTCGTGAAAATGATGGGAAGGAAAATTGTGCTCAAGTGTTAGAAGAAGAAATCTATAAAATGTTTGGCACTAAATTTTTGAATGATGCGCATGATTGCAATGTTTTTTAGTACAAATTCTTTGAATATCCATGATGCTAATGATATGCAAAGCCATAAGCTTGGGGTTGCTATGTTTGACGAAGATGATATTTTTAGTCCCCCAAGTTGTGATGAGCAAATTTATTATGATGATAGCATGCCTCCTATTTATGATGATTATATTGATGAAAGTGGGTTTGGTAGAGTGTCAACTCTAGGTGATAAAGATCCCACTATTTTGGAGGGTGTTGAATCTTTTCACAATATTGATAAAAGTGGATTTGGAGAGGTCATGACTTTATTTAGTGATGAATCCACTATTTTGGAAGAGGTTCCAATTGATTATGAGAACAAAGTTGCTATCTATATGATTATTGTGATGCCATGTATGCTATAAAGAATAATGATAACCATGAAACTTGTCATCATGATTTTAATTTTCAATTGGATTATGCCTCACATGATAGTTATTTTGTTGAGTTTGCTCCCACTACTATCCATGAGAATAAATTTGCTTATGTGGAGAGTAATAAAAATATTATGCATGTGGATCATGAAAAGAATGATTTATGTGATAGTTATATTGTTGAATTCATTCATGATGCTACTAAAAATTATTATGAGAGAGGAACATATGCTTCTACATATTGCAATAATATCAAGTTTCCTCTCTATGTAATGAAAATCTTGAAGTTTTGCTTGTTTTGCCTTCCTTTGCAAGTTGATTCTTGTTCCCGTAAGTTGTTTGCTCACAAAACCCTATGCATAGGAAGTGGGTTAGGCTTAAATGTGCTAGTCATATTCTTCATGATGCTCTCTTTGTGTTTCAATTCTTATCTTTTATGCGAGCATCATTGAAATCATCATGCCTAGCTTAAAAGGCATTAAAGAAAAGCGCTTGTTGGGAGACAACCCAATATTTACCCCTACTATTTTCGTGTGTTCACATGATTAAGCTACTGTAATAATCATGTTTTATAGCTTTTGGTTGAATAAAGTTCCAAGTAAAGCCTTTGGGATAGTGTGGCTGATAGTTGATTTGATTCTGTGCAAAAACAGAAACTTTTGCGTCCAGTAACAGAATTGTTAAAATTCACTGGAACGTGGAAAAACTCTTAATTTTGTATGGAGTATTGATATATAAATTGTCTACGTTTCCCTAATTTGTCTGAAATTTTGGAGATACAGAGGTATCACTATAATTCAGATCTCCACAGGCTGTTCTGTTTTTGACAGATTCTGTTTTCTATGTGTTGTTTGCTTATTTTGATGAATCTATGGGTAGTATAGGAGGGTATGAACCATGGAGAAGTTGGAATACAGTATATATAACACCAATATAAATTTAGAATGAGTTCACAACAGTACCTAAAGTGGTGATTTGTTTTATTATACTAACGGATCTTACGAGTTCTCTGTTGAGTTTTGTGTTGTGAAGTTTTCAAGTTTTGGGTAAAGTTTTGATGGAAAACGGAATAAGGAGTGGCAAGAGCCTAAGCTTGGGGATGAACAAGGCACCCCAAGGTAATATTTAAGGACAAGAAAGCATCTAAGCTTGGGGATGCCCCGGATGGCATCCCCTCTTTTGTCTTCGATCCAATGGTAAATTTACTTGAGGCTATATTTTTATTCACCACATGATATGTGTTTTGATTGGAGCGTCTTGTATGATATGAGTCTTTGCTTTTTAGTTTGCCACAATCATACTTTCTGTACACACCTTTTGAGAGGGACACACATTAATCGTGAATTTATTAGAATACTCTATGTGCTTCACTTATATCTTTTGAGCCAGGTAGCTGCTCTAGTGCTTCACTTATGTCTTTTTAGAGCACGGCGGTGGTTTTATTTTATAGAAATTGATGAACTCTCATGCTTCACTTGTATTATTTTGAGAGTCTTTAAACAACATGGTAATTTGCTTAGGTTATGAATTTAGTCCTAATATGATGGACATCCAAGAGGGATATAATAAAAACTTTCATATAAAGAGCATTTAATAGATGAGAAGTTTGATTCCTTGCATTTGTTTTGAGATATAAATATGGTGATATTAGAGTCATGCTAGTAAGTAATTGTGGATTGGTAGAAATACTTGTGTTAAAGTTTGTAATTCCCGTAGCATGCACGTATGGTGAACCGTTATGTGATGAAGTTGGAGCATGATTTATTTTTTGATTGTCTTCCTTATGAGTGGTGGTTGGGGACGAGCGATGGTCTTTCCATACCAATCTATCCCCCCTAGGAGCATGCGTGTAGTACTTTGTTTCGATGGCTAATAAATTTTTGCAATAAGTATGTGAGTTCTTTATGACGAATGTTGAGTCCATGGATTATACACACTCTCACCCTTCCACCATTGCTAACCTCTTTAGTACCGCGCAACTTTCACCGGTGCTATAAACCCACCATATACCCTTCCTCAAGACAGCCACCATACCTACCTATTATGGCATTTTCGTAGCCATTCCAAGATATATTGCCATGCAACTTCCACCGTTCCGTTTTATTATGACACATACCATCATTGTCATATTGCTTTGCATGATCATGTAGTTGGCATAGTATTTGTGGCTAAGCCATCGTTCATATTTTTTTACACATGTCACTCTTGATCATAGCACATCCCGGTACACCACCGGAGGCATTCATATAGAGTCATATTTTGTTCTAGTATCGAGTTGTAATTCTTGAGTTGTAAGTAAATAAAAGTGTGATGATCATCATTATTAGAGCATTGTCCCATGTGAGGAAAGGATGATGGTGTAGGAAAAAAATAGAAAAAAAATTCCGACTTATGCACCAGCCCAGGACCACTATGGAGACTGCATACAAGGTCTGATCTTTTCGTTACCGACTCGTAGCGCAGCGGAAGTAGAGTCGATGATGATCGGCGCTGCAGATCCCTGCAGGTAGGATTTACAACCTCCCAAATGCGAGGATGTATACCCTCGTCTGCCCCTCGGACAGCCCTCTGGGAGGCGGTCGGACATTCTCTCAGACGGTGTCGCGGACAGCCCTTTGGGAGGACCTTTGAAAACCCGGAGGGTCACTCAGATAGCCCTTCGGGAGGACCTTCAAAACTCGAATGGTCACACGGACAGCTTTTCAGGAGGCACTCTCGAACTAAGACCAAAATTACGATCTCTCTACAGAGTTGCACACATACGGTGTCATCTATCCGGCAGGACTTCGCCGTCCAGAACTAGTTCCCACCGAAACCTAGACAGCCTTTCGGCTCTTCGAAACTATTTCGCTGGGAGGGAGAGAGAAGCCAGATCATTGCATGGCACTTGTACGTGAGAAAGAGTGAGTGTGGAGAGTGCCTCTCCACCTCTATTTATAGGAAAACCAAAGGGGAAGGGGGCACATGAAAAACCCAAAATGCCCATACTTTATGTCACACATAAAGGCACAAAGGGCATAAAGGGATGACAAGTGGAGCTCCATGGAGGAGCTGCACCCTTGAACGTCCCACCTTCATGCCCCCCCAAAGTGGGTTCCTTGATCCCCAGGTCCTTCTAGAAGCCTCTTGGGAAAAGCCCCAAAAGGTGGCTTTCCATAAAAATATCCATAAAGCGATTTTCACTTTTCACGAAGACAATTTTCCACGACCGTTAAATCCAAAATATTTCTGTGGGTCTTAGAATAATTCCAGTACCCACACAAATGATTTTGGACACGTTCTGAAACAATTTCGGATTAGTGATTTTCATCTGTGAAAAGCAACCAAACAGGTTCCTGCAGCTCCGGAACATTTCCGGTTTTTATCTCGGAAAATTCCCAGAAGTTTCCAGAATGATTCTGGCACCCTCCAAGAATTATCAGGCGTGTGTCGAAACCAATTTGACTTAATGATATACCCTGAAACAACTTTTCAGTTTTACCGAAACTCATCGGGTGTCCTCTCTCTCCGGAACTTTTCCGCTGTCTCCGAAACTTTTTCCAGAGACTTTCTCTCAGACTCCCTGTCTAGTATTCAACAGATAAATGACCCTTAAGCATGTGACCCTATAGGTTCGGTGAAGTATAGATATGACCCGGAACCCCTTCCGATCAATGATCAACATCGGAGCCGTGGACACCCATATTGATCCCTATACCCACACGAATAAATATTCGAGTGAACCTCTAGTTGCCGTGTGCTATTATTGTTGCTTCGCGATATGTTACAAACACCCGAGATGAGATTTATTGCATCCCCGTGGATCAACAATTTGTCCACCATGCAAGTTACCTCGTTATCATTTTTGTTCTCTTTTCTCGTTTCCGTGTTTCGGCATCCCAGTGATCAAATCACAATGTGTCTGGCCAGACGATGGTGGATACCGTAACACCGAGAGGGCCCGAGAATATCTCTCCATCATCGGAATAGCAAATCCCAATCTTGAGCTATCAAGTTACTTGACACACTTTTCCATGAACCCGTAAGCCGCCGTAATGGCCACCCATTTACGGATGACGTTTAACAAACCCCAAAGTTCATGAAGCAAGTATGAAGAAACTCGATACTCTCATGGACTAAGGAATCATGCAAATATTAACTTCTCTGTGTTATTAACCATTAACTTGTGACAAATGTATCTCATAGCATAACATCAATTCGGGTCGATTCAACACAAGTGTTCTCCTAACGTTGTGCCCTCAAAATTGCCGGCATAGTCATGCCCATGATCAGGAAAACAGAACCATCATGCAACACTTGAGCTAGTCTTAGAGGCGAGACTAGGAATACATTTTACCGTTTATTATTCCACACGTGCATATGAGTCTTCCTCCGGGCCTCGTATTATTGCAGACTCGAGAACCATATCAGTTATAGCATGGAGCATAAACATAATTATGAACATGGAGATAAATAATAGCATTTATTATTGCCTCTAGGGCGTATCTCCTACAGACTCCCACTGGCACTAGAGTCAATATCTAGTCAATGCTAAAGCACTTTACACCTATGGCATACCGGTGTAAAATATGCTTCACTTGTGGTATAGCCTGATGTCAACGGATCTGACAACTTCAGCTCTGTGTGTATCTTTTTTATATCCTCGCGTTTTCACGCTTTCACAAAATTCATATTTTGTGTGGACTTGGCTTTGTATATATGTGAATCATTGTTCGAAACCTGATTCCTCAGACTGAGCTATGGAGCAACTATCTGCAATAGTGTCCCATTGACCAAAGCCTTCTTTGAACCATACTAAGTTCATGAATGAACTATATGATTCAACATCTTCTTTGTCGCTTCTAAAGCGTTAACATACTTAGCCTTTGTAATAGAATTCACCACAGTAACCTATTTGGAAGAATTTCAAACTACCATGCCACCATATTGTGTATTACACAAAACCCATAATTTAAATCAAAAATCGCTTGGAGCATTGATGAAGATTGTATTGATGTAACCTTTTACAACGAACTCTTCATGATCTCCCCTTGCGAGAAAACTTGTCATTAGTGCTACTTTAGTATTCAATGACATCTTTCATTGTTGTCCCATGATCAATAATTCAATCACTTTGGTATTTATACTCGCAACAGCTTGGGAGTATTGGACATATCTGGTTGTTTTACATACCATGGAATACATGATTAATCCAAACACAAGAGTGTGTGGAATCTCCATCATGTATTTTGCACATCAGTGTTTTGGAACACCGAGTCTTGCAAAAAAAACACTTTCCATGTGACTTCGGCAAGAATCACTCCTTGGCGGTTTTAATGCTAAAAAGTTTTAGCATCTTGTCAATATGTATATTTGGCTTGGCCCTATCAGGCAATTTTCTCTGGTAGATAATTATGCCTAATATTGAGGCTACCTAGCCTAAGCACTTCATTGAAAAAAGTATTTTCAATGAAGTCTTAATTTGTGTCAAGAAATTTATAATATTTCCAATCAACAATGTGTCAAGCACACAAGGTTTTTTAGAAATATTCCTATGCTCCCACTTACTTTCTTGTAACCACAAGCATCTTCGTTATCCATTGATGAAAACAAACTCTTTTGACTATTTCATCAAAAACAAAGATTCCAACTCCATTTTTGCTCTCTTCTGTACATTGCTGGAACTCTGAAGTTTGCACACTCACTAGTATCCTATTGATCGACAAAAGCACTTTGGACTGTATCGCATACAAGTCCTAGTTTGTATTCCATTTCACGGAAATCCTTTTGTCATTCATGTTTCATATCTCATGATTGAAATATGTATTAATTGCTAGTTTAACCCGATCTGACTTTAAGCATCGCTATAGTGAGACAACCTCATCGTAGTCAACTCCTTGAACTTGTTATTGCAACAAGTCGAGCTTTATGGATAAAACATTTTATCCACATCAGTTATAGTTCCATTAATGTTTGTTAGACTCTAAGTCTTTCAAAGGTTTCATCAAGATATAATCTTGAATCATTTATGGAAACTATCTTGAATTGTATTGGCATTTAGCCAATTCTGAAGTCAGGGCCCATCAACGCTTCCTTGTGTATCGTAGGTATACTGTTGTCTAACAACAATATCTCGCTTGCACACCTGAGAGGTTTGCACAAGTTTTTCCTACGTGGTTCAGCTGCAAATTCGACCGAAGTCCATACATCTCATGTAGAGGATTCCATATCAGTCGCAGTAGGAAACTCTGGAATCACTTCCAAGGTCTCTTCCCTCTGACCTGATGATGAAGATACTGATATCTTGTCGAGTTGCACTGTCCTCCCACTCACCTTTTCGAAAGAACTATTCTCTCTAAAAGCATACCATTCTTTGTGGCAAACCTTTTTGCCTCGGTATAGTGAGGGAGGAATACCCAATTACTTGGGATAACCTAGAAGCCCCATATTCCAAATGTTAAGAAAAGACATAACATGGTTGGGGTTACCATACCATGGAGTTATTTCAACAGATCTGATGGTGCTCTATTCAGTGTAAAAGCCGTAGTCTCTAAAGCATTACTTTTAAAAGGGATAATGGCACATTGATTTATGTCATCTTTGATCTTACCATGTCATGAATGGTTCATTACATCTTCACGGACTTTCCACTTGCAGTGGTGTTCCGGGAGGTGCAAGTTATGAAACCCCTTTCACAACTCATCAGACATTCACTAAACTTGTTAATCAAATATTCCTTTCTACAATCGAATTGTAGAAACATAATTTTCTTGTTACAATAACTTCTACTTCATTTTTTAAAACATTTCGAATGATTTCAAAAGATCTAGACTTACGTCTCATCAAGTAAATATCCATATATCTACTTGAGTCATTTCTGATGATAGATAAATCCACTACTAACAACATTTATCGGACTACACACATCAAATGTATGATCACCAATAAGTTTTCTGTTCGTTCCTTATGGCCTGTGAACGGTATTTCAGTCACTTCACTTTTCGGACGAAAGTTGCAAGTGTCAGATGATTTAAAATCAAACGACTTCAAAAATCCATCATAATGGATTTTTCCATGCGGGTTTCTCCAATGTGACCAAATGCAGTGCCACACTTGTGTGGTATTCTTTTAGTCTTGCGACATTTAGCGTCAGTGTTATGGATGTATCATATTTCCATCAATATTCATAACATACATCCCATCTTGGATGGAAGCATGGCCCTTCATGTTATTCATAATACTGGACAACAATTGTTGGTTTTATGAACAACTCTTTTGCAACAAACATTGTGCAATGGGCTAGAGTGTATGAAACTCTAAAATGAATTATGAAAGTAAACACAGAGGTAATATATTATTATCATTATTCATAACATACATCTCATTCATAATGAAAGTATGGCCCTTATGTTATTCATAACACCGAACATAAAAACTTCTCTTATGAACAACCTTCTTGCAAGATACCTTATGAAAAGGGCTAGAGTGTATGAAACTCTAAAATGAATTATGAATTAAATACATAGGTAATACACCGATGGAAGGTATAGTAACTTTTACTATGTTCCCAGCGTGTATCAAAACCTCATTCCTGGCTAGTCTTTCAGGCCATGGTAGTTCTTACATCGAGTTGCAATAGAATGCAATCGAGCGGGTATCTTTGAGATTAACTCACAATGCCCAAGAATTAGTGATTAACATGTTTAACCATAATTCCCAAGAACTATATCTTTGACCAGCCTTCTATACATCAAAAACTTGTATGACATTCATACATGAGCTGGATATTCCAGTCTTCTCTCTTTTTGCCTTTATACTTCTAACAGTTTAACTTTCAGTAATTCTCCTACTCTCTGAAGAAGCACTCAACTTAAGAGTGGCATTAGCCCCGGACTTCCTAGGCGTGAAAGTTTCACTAACACCCTTCGGACACTTCCTTTCTTTTTAAATTGTTGTTTTATTCACCTTTCATCATATGACAGGCATTCTTCTGGATCCCTCTCTTATCAGTCTAATGCATAGTAATTTCTTTGGATATTTCATATCTTTTAGCCTTTGTTTGTATCTGAAAATTAATTTTCAGTTCCATGAATATCACATAACTATCCCAAAACTTTCGAAGTTCGGGTCTCATGGAAGCAAACGTATTGCACTTGACTGAAACGGAATTCTAGCTTTTGGATCGAAGGACGAGAGTCACATGATCCATAGCATTAGCAGGAGAATACCGAAAGCATGTGATAGGACAAAGTCCTTCTCGGCACTCCTGAGGACAATCCTCACATTATGTTACCAACCATAAAGATTTAACCAGATATTTAATAGCTATTAAATTTTAATAGGGAAGGTGGAAACGCGTGCCATTATTCAACAACTATTATGCAATTTTCACTTAGATAACATTCATAATTAATTGCACCGAGAATTAAACAAGTTATTTCTACTGTGCGCTCCCACTCAAATCAATATCTCTCGTAATTGATTGTGAGTGATACAAGACCCATATTACAATTCAATGCCAAGGATGCATCCATCTCAAGTGACGAGAATTGCAATCGGTAGGCCAACTTGCCAATCACATCTTTATGTGACTCTTGTTCATCTTTCGATGGTCGTGTTCCGAGCTCATGACTTTCATGCTTGAACGTCAAGACAACCAAGTGATCTTGCTGCGAGGTTTCAACTCACCCGCCTCACACTTATCTAATCGTTTGTACCCATGTATCCATGTGATACCCCGAAGAGATAGGTGCTGTGACGGTGCTACACTTGGGAGAACACTAACTACTTGATATTTTAAGTGAGAGATCACCCTAATAAAAAGTGACTATTGCGCAATCAAGAAGGGTTCATCAAGAGGGATAAACACATCTCAGTTAATTCATAATAGCATGATATGGTATAGCCCTTTCTGACAGAGAAGTCTTTATTTTCTTCGTCTTCGGCATTTGCGTCGGTGTTCACCTTCGCGAAGATTGCCACCACCTTGTCGATGCACCAGATAATATTGCTATGTCTATAGCTAATAAGTGCATTACTTAAGGTTGAGACGCAGGTCATTTAAAGTGACAATCATATGGCTCCAGCCATCATGCCGAATCATGACACGCAGGTCATGTTAATTTTACATTATATAGTCATCTCATACACAATCGAATTAGTATGAGCACTGCTATACCACATCACATGCACATCCTACAAAACCAAGTTAGACGCCTCTAATCGGTTTATGCAAAATTTTATTTTATGTGGCTTCTAAGGTTTTGACTTAAACCACAACTACCAACGTTTATCATTAAGTATGATTATTCAAGTCGCTAGATTAACTTTTCAGGGTGTATGAAGCACGATATAATAAAATCTCGAGCCCCATACTAAACTTTGTCATACGCATGACCCCCGTGCAGATCACATCTGCATTGCCCTTTCGTCTGCACAATTTCATCTTTCTCTCAACTATGGTGGAAACCAAAGAACAGATAGCACTTCGTTGATCAATCAGGATCACGGATTGCCAGAACTTTGTGAAATTCCACCATGCTGTTTCAAGATCAGAAATACGCAAATTCTTGGGAAGCAACAAGAACATCAGGTAACAGATTTCATCTGCCACCCGCATAAATAATTTTCAGCAATAGATCTCATCTACTCCAAAATTATATTATGAAATACCCATACATCTCCATGTATTCTAGATCGTAACCTGAATCTATGCATAGCAAGGCTCATGATGCCACTGTAGGGAAACGCAATAGAAAACAAAAAATTTCCAACATACGCACCAGCCCAGGACCACTATGGAGACTGCATACAAGGCTTGATTTTTTCGTTACCGACTCATAGCACAGCGGAAGTAGAGTCTATGACGATCGGCGGTGCAGATCCCCGCAGCTAGGATTTACAACCTCCCAACCGCGAGGATGTATACCCTCGTCTGCCCCTCGGACAGCCCTCCAGGAGGCGGTCGGACAGTCCCTCGGACGGTGTCGCGGAGAGCCCTTCGGGAGGACCTTTGAAAACCCAGACAGTCACTCGAACAGCCCTTCGGGAGGACCTTCGAAACTCGGACGGTCACACGGACAGCCCTTTGGGAGGCACTCTCGAACTAAGACCGAAACTATGGTCTCTCTACAGAGTTGCACGCATAGGGTGTCATCTATCCGGCAAGGCTTCGCCGTCCAGAACTAGTTCCCACAGGAACCCAGATAGCCTTTCGGCTCTACGAAACTATTTCGCCGGGAGGGAGAGAGAAGCCAAATCAGTGCATGGCACTTGTATGTGAGAAAGAGTGAATGTGGAGAGTGCCTCTCCACCTCGATTTATAGGAAAACCCAAGGGGTAAGGGGGCACATGAAAAACCCAAAATGCCCACACTTTATGTCACACATAAAGGGCACAAAGGGCATAAAGGGATGACAAGTGGAGCTCCATGGAGGAGCTGCACCCTTGAACGTCCCACCTTCATGGGGGGCCCCAAAAGGGGGTTCCTTGATCCCCAAGTACTTCTAGAAGCCTTTTGGGAAAATCCCCAAAAGGTGGCTTTCCATAAAAATATCCATAAAGTGATTTTCACTATTCACAGAGATAATTTTCCGTGATTGTTAGATCCGAAAATATTTCTGTGGGTCTTGGAATAATTCCAGTACCCACACAAATGATTTTGGACATGTTCTGAAACAATTTTGGATTAGTGATTTTCATCTACGAAAAGCAACCAAACCGGTTCCGGCAGCTCCGGAACATTTTCTGTTTTTATCTCGGAAAATTCCCAGAAGTTTCCAGAATGATTCTGGCACCCTCCAAGAATTATCAAGCGTGTGCCGAAACCAAATTGACTTAATGATATACCCTGAAACAACTTTTTAGTTTTACCGAAACTCATCCGGTGTCCTCCCTCTCCAGAACTTTTTCGCTGTCTCCGAAACTTTTTCCAAAGATTTTCTCTCAGACTCCCTGTCTAGTATTCAACAGATAGATGACCCTTAAGCATGTGACCCTATAGGTTCGGTGAAGTATAGACATGACCCGGAACCCCTTTCGATCAACGATCAACATCGGAGCCGTGGACACCCATATTGATCCCTGTACCCAAACGAAGAAATATTCGAGTGAACTTCCAGTTGCCGTGTGCTATTCTTGTTGCTTCGCGATATGTTACAAACACCCGAGGTGAGATTTATTGCATCCCTGTGGATCAACAATTTGTCTACCATGCAAGTTACCTCGTTATCGGGTTTTTCTCTTTTCTCGTCTCCATGTTTCGGCATCCTTGTGATCAAATCATGTCAGGGCTGGATTTCGGGGACACAAAAATCCCAAAAATTAACCCCTCGTGTCATCACCAGCCCAGGATTACTATTGCTGGTGGACACGTCCTTGTTACAGAATTACCAAGCTATTACAAGAATTGGATAAAAGACCATAAAGGTCTAATGATACAACAGTGAATCCGGTGGTGGATGACGGAAATGACTCGTGGTTCTCCAACGTCCATGGGGCTCCATTCCCACAGGAACAGCTGACCCAGATAATTCCTATCCCGCATGGCTGCCATCATAGGCTCCGCACGGACATTGCTGTGGTACTCCTCATAGAACTCCTAACTTGGCCAAGTAAATAGCCAGGGACAAAGCTGTGAGTACGTTTGAATGTACTCGCAGACATCCTGAACAAGAGATATACCGAATGCAGGAGACAAAATATATGATCATGATGAACTACACTATATGCGTATGCTCATGATGAACATAAATGCATACTGTCAGGAATTAAATCATGGCATGATAAAATATTAGCATGTGCAAATAAATGGATATATAAAAATGTTAGTGATAAACAAGGAACGTTAAAGGAAAATAAAATAAAAGAAATGCCGGTCGGATGTCTAAAGTGACACCACGGTAGGTCTTGAAGAGGAATGCCAAACGGGTGTCTAAAAGAGAATTCGGACGAGACAGGACCATCCGAGAACTCAGGCGACGCCACGAGAGGTCTTGAAGAGAAATGCCAGTCGGGCGTCAAGTGACGCCATGGTCGGACTTGAAGAGAAATGCCAATCGGGTGTCCACAAGAGTAGTGGCGGGATAAACCGCCTATTAACTCGAGAGACGCCACGAGAGGTCTTGAAAATAAAATTCAGTGCCCGGGGTAGTCTAGCCAGCCCCTGAGACACTCAGGAAATTCAAAATAAGAGGAAAGGGTTAGTCCTCAATAATATGCATAACCATAATAATATTTAACATGCATAAAATATTCATGGTAGCAACAGGGTGACAACATTTATCCTGCAAAATAATTCAGGCTCAATTTAATTATTCTCCTCCGAAGACCTACACTAAGACCGACACTTGACCAACCCAGACTGTAGCCCTTAACCGCGAACACGGCTATTCGAATAGGTTTCAACACTGCAGAGGGTGTACTCTTTACCCACAAGTAAGGGATTTCTTTAGTCAGTATCGTGACACTGACTAATTCCCATTACGGTCTTTGGGCTGAAAACACACCTAACCAGCACACACCAGATTAACCGTCCGGATGCCAGGAATCACCCAAAGCATCGTTTCAGAAAAACTCGAAGTCGGGGAGACAACAATCTCGAGTAGCAAGGGATCACTATTATTACGCGCGGATTCCAAGGGGTGCCCCCCCTCTCGGACACAACCGGAAACACCCATGCCCCCTGACCCGATGACAGGATTTAGTCCATGGCCATGGAAACCCTCATCGTGGCCCTCTATGTGATGTGTGCACGGAAAGGGGTTAACAACTTACTGAACCATACCCTACCTGTGGCAGGGACATGTGGTAGCACGGACAAGTATGGGGGTTACCAGAACAAGACTCGATCTACGGTCGACTCAGGAGGTTCAAGTTTGCCTGCAGTGGTTAGCTCAACAAAGTATCCTTCTAATAGTAATGCCAAAACAGGGCCACAACCCTTGCATGCTCCAACATGCATAACCAACAAGGCATGATCACGCTTCAACGTGGTCACCCTTCTTCCGGTACTGTATTTTACTTATACCTGCTCCTGCAAGTTAGTCATGACAAGCACATGATGCATGGTACGAGAGAACATGCCATCACTACATGCATGCAAATTTTATTCGAACTCAACCTATGGATGACTTCATTTATTCTTGCAACAAAATAAACATGCAATCCACCATATCAAGTGTTCAAGATGCTTGCCTTGAGCATGTAAAAGTGTGGGGTGCACTTCAAAAGTTTGAAATATTTCTTCCCTCCATTTTTCCTATTTTAAAGAGTATACCAATTACCACATAAATCAAAACAGTGCTAAAAAGTTGTCTGGAAATTTTGAAATAAATACTAAAATAAACTAGTTGAAAAATGAGAAATAACAGAAAAAGAAACAATTTATTTGGAGTCCATATGATTTACTTATGGAATTTCTAAGCTGAAAAAATTTAGAGCAATAGACTATTTAATAGACCCAACAAAAAATAAACTTGACAAAAATGTTCACCCTAGCTAGATTAATAGATCACGATTTTAGAAGTCTACAGAAATTTTAATAATTAAATTTGGCTTTGCAATGGACATGGTGGAATTATTGGAATCTACTGAAAAAGAGAAAATAGAAAAAGACAGGGAAACGCCCTGAGCGTGGTTTAGTTGTTGGCGCCGTTGGGCCGAGCCCAGAGACACAGCCGCGCGGGAGGTCGATGACGTTGAAGGCGTATTTCGAAAATATGCCTTCCTTTACTGATGCGGGTCCCAACCCCAGTCACTGACGGTGGGTCCCGCGGGCCCACCAGTCAGGTTTGACTGGTCGCCGCTACGCGCGTCTTCTCCTTTCTTTTGACTGGATGGGGGCGGAACTCCGATGGCTCGCGCCGGCGAACGACGGCAGCTCTCGGGGTGCCGAGATTACCATCGTGACCAGTGAAGTACGGCGGTCCTCCTGGTACTCGCCACGGTCGGAGGGAGGAACGGAATCACCGGTGGTGAGCTATCCCGAGCTGCTCCGGCGGAGCTCGAAAGGGGCTTTTGCCTATGGGCCACCTTCGGTGAAATTGACAACCGGGAAGGATCCGTGGGCGCTCTAGGAGACTATTAGAGAAGAAAGTGGGGAGCGAGAGGCCATGGTTGCGGCGGACTGATCTGAAAGGTGGCGGCGGCAGAAACTGCCGGAGATGGAGAAGACGGCCTCGTCTGGGCGATAGAGTGCTCGGGAAGGCCTGTGGGGAGACGAAGGGGGTTGGTCCTGGTCGAGTGCAGCTCCGGGGGCCCTTTTTATAGCGCCGGAGAGGCGGTTCGTCCGGTGGCTTATCCAATCGATGCGGCGACGGCCATTACTGCGGTAGAAGAGGTTGTTGAGGACGGCGGCGGTGCGGATTGGCTCAGGTGGTTGGCACTTAGGCGAGGAGGTGGTGGCGTCCGTGGATTGGGCCAGGTGCCCCTGGTCAGTGCTGACAGCGACGGGTGGCGGCGCTGGACGGTGGCTGGATGGTGGAGGGCGGCGCCAGGGGGAAAGCTCAGGTGCGGGGGAGATTGGTGCCAGCCCGTGTTAATGCTAGGGCGTGCTGGCCGGCTCAGGGGTGAGCCACGCGTCATGGACGGTGTTGTACCCGAGTTAAAGTCATCGGCGGCAGTTCGGGACGGTGGCTGGCCGGCACTAGGCGACGAGGGAGGGTGTCGGCGGGGTTCAGTGGTGATGTGGCGATCTAGCAGCGGATCGGGACGGGCGGGGCAAGGAGCTGGGAAGCTACAGGGGCTCGGGTGCCAGCGGCTGCAGTTCTGGCGCGCTGCTCGCGCTCTGGACATGCCCACAGCGTGCTCGACGTAATGCCAGAGGGCTCTAGAGGGGCTTGTTGTAAGAGGGACTTAACAGGAGTGGAACACCGAGGATGTCAAGGTTGGTAGACATGGTTGTTTGTCAGGAGGATCAAGTCCCTAATGTAGTTTTGATAGGTAGCCAAATTATGTCATGCCTGCAAGGTGTTTGACAGAATGCCAGGGGGACCTAGGGGGATTTGTTGGATGTGAAAATTGGCAGTATGATGCCTCATTAGATGGTAGTGATGTTGGTGGAGTTGGTTGGGTAAGTGGAGAAAGTTGCTAGTGCAAGTTTTACTGATGATCATTTCTGAACAGAAACTTTGGGGGAATATTTTGTGAACTAAAAGGATTCCAATGGAGCTAAAAGTTTGGACTTAAGGGTTTGGTTGTAAGAACTATAAGTGGGAAAAAATTCAGGATTTTTGGGGCAAGGAAAATTGGGGTTGTAGTAGAAACTCAAATACTGGACAGAATTGGAAAGAGGTTGTTCCACTCAAAATTTCCAAAAGACCAAGTTAGGTTTTTGCATAAAAGTGATATATAGGCATCACATGACCTCCCATAATTTTTGTGGAATTTAAAAGATTTATTTAAAATAGTTGTAGTGCAACAGAGGCATTTCAGAATTTGAAAATGCTATTAAAAGAATAGTTTTGGGGAAATTTTTATTATGAAAATAATTCTTACTGTTATTAAACTAGTAATGAAATGGTTTAAGAAAACTCCCAAAGCCACAATATTATTCCCAAAAATTCCTATATGGAGGGAAATGTTTTTGAAAAACAGAGGGCAGAAAATACCCTAAAATTAAAAAACACCCAATATAATTTAAAATTTTATTTCTGGCCTAATTTTACTTAATAAAAACATGATTAAATTTTTGGGGTGTTACAAATCACAATGTGTATGGCCAGACGATGGTTGATACCGTAACACCGAGAGGGCCCGAGAATATCTCTCCATCGTCGGAGGAGCAAATCCCAATCTTGAGCTATCAAGTTACTTGACACACTTTTCCATGAACCCGTAAGCCGCCGTAATAGCCACCCATTTAAGGATGACATTTAACAAACCCCGAAGTTCATGAAGCAAGTATGAAGAAACTCGATACTCTCATAGTCTAAGGAATTATGCAAATATTAACTTCTCTGTGTTATTAACCATTAACTTGTGACGAATATATCTCATAGCATAACATCAATTTGGGTCGATTCAACACAAGTGTTCTCCTAACATTGTGCCCTCAAAATTGCCGGCATAGTCATGCCCATGATCAGGAAAATAGAACCATCATGCAACACTTGAACTAGTCTTAGAGGCGAGACTAGGAATACATTTTACCGTTTATTATTCCACTCGTGCATATGAGACTTCCTCTGAGCCTCGTATTATTGCAGACTGGAGAACCATAGCAGTTATAGCATGGAACATAAACATAATTATGAACATGGAGATAAATAATAGCATTTATTATTGCCTCTAGGGCATATCTCCTACAGATGGAAGCTATGATTCCCTCACAAGTTGGGATGAGTCTCCGGACTTTATAAAAAAATAAAAGAGGCCAAAGAAGCCGAAATAAAAAAATAGGCCAAAGAAGCCCAAACAAAAAAAAAGAAAAAAATGAGAGAAAAGAGGGAAGGGACAATGTTACTATCCTTTTTTCCACACTTGTGCATCAAAGTAGCACCATGTTCTTCATGATAGAGAGTCTCCTATTTTTTCACTTTCATATACTAGTGGGAATTTTTCATTATAGAACTTGGCTTATATATTCCAATGATGGGCTTCCTCAAATTGCCCTAGGTCTTCATGAGCAAGCAAGTTGGATGCACACCCACTTAGTTTCTTTTTGAGCTTTCATACACTTATAGCTCTAGTGCATCCGTTGCATGGTAACCCCTACTCACTTGCATCGATATCAATTGATGGGCATCTCCATAGCCCATTAATTTGCCTAGTTGATGTGAGACTTTCTCCTTTTTTTGTCTTCTCCTCACAAGGCCTCCACCATACACTATTCCACTTATAGTGCTATATCCATGGCTCAGGCTCATGTATTGCGTGAAAGTTGAAAAAGCTTGAGAACATTAAAAGTATGAAACAATTGCTTGGCTTGTCGTCGGGGTTGTGCATGATGAAATATTTTGTGTGATGAAGATAGAGCATAGCCAGAGTATACGATTTTGTAGGGATAACTTTCTTTGGCCATGTTATTTTGAGAAGACATGATTTCTTTATTAGTATGCTTGAAGTATTATTGTTTTTATGTCAATATTAAACTTTTGTTTTGAATCTTATGGATCTAAACATTCATGCCACAATAAAGAAGATTACATTTGATAAATATGTTAGTTAGCTTTCACACATCGTAAATTCTTTCTTTTATCATTAACCTACTCGAGGACGAGCAGGATTTAAGCTTGGGGATGCTGATACGTCTCCAACGTATCTATAATTTATGAAGTATTCATGACATGTTTACAACAATTTTATATGGTTTTGGTATGATTTGATTAGAACTAACCCGGACTGACCCTGTTTTCAGCAGAACAACCGTGGTGTCATTTTTTGTGCAGAAATAAAAGTTCTCAGAATGGGCTGAATATTTACGGTGATTTTTTATGGACCAAAAGAGAACTCCAAAGCTGGGCCAGGAAGTGACCGAGGAGGCCACAAGCCTGCTAGCCGCGCCCTACCCCCCAGGGAGCTAGCTCCAGGCTTGTGGGCCCCTTGGGCACCCCCTTGACGTGAGACCGACGCCAAAATTTCTAATAAATACCCAAACCTCTGAAAAGAACCCTCACTACTAGAAATCCCCATATTTTCGGCGGTGAAACCTAATAGCCGACGGGCCGTCGGTTATTCAGTAATAGACGACGGTAGTTGCAATGGCCGACGGTTAATATCAACTCACAAGTATTACCACTAATACCCGACGGTATACTAGAATGCCCGATGGTGAAAATCCACCCCTCGGGTATCTAACTTAATGCCCGACGGTTCATTATAAAGCCCGACATTTTTCCCTACACCTACGGGGATTGCATGTAATGCCCGACGGTTAATTGTAATACCCCGCGGTTTTTGGTGCCCCCTCGGGGATTACATGTAATTCCCGACGGTTTTTGCCACACCCACGGGGATTAGATGTAATGCCCGACGGTGAAACTTAATAGCCAAAGATGAAAAGAAAACTCTCACCTATGAGTGAAAATGGCCAACGGTACATGTGTGCCTCTCGGTTATTTGAGAAAATACCCGACAGTGTATAGTAATAACCGACGGTTAACTTTCCCTCTCGATGATATGTTTCAAGGGACAACATCGATAAATGTAGAGTGACGGATGTTGTATTCCATATAATTCCGTATAAGAAGATTCCAGTTGGAGGCACGGAGGCGTAGGGGAGCAGTGCTAGGAGGTTCGTCGTGTGTGCGGGAAGCCAGGACGATGGTCCCGTGTGGTCAGTAGTGGCGGCTGGTACTACTACTATGCATGGGGTACAGATCAGATGCAACGCGTGTGGTTCTGGTACCGGCTGACGCGGGTTTTTCTTTGTGGCTTGTGGTGCATCCGAGGGAGCTTTGGGGGAGTCCACACAGTCCGTTTGTCTCACTGTCAATTGGACAATATGTCCTCACAACCCATGTGATTTTCTTTTAGGTCCGCCTAGCCCACGCATGGCCCACTCCTGTTGTCCGGATTTGATGATTATGGTTGGATGACCAGCTCCCCTAGCATTGTGTGCAAACATGTCCAAACATGTCCATGGAAATTTGATGTGTCCGTTTTGATGTATATATAACTTTGGAGTTGATCTAATCCTCTCACAGCCTAGATGTATCAGCTCTCCTCACTTGACTCGCCTCCCTCTTCTCCTCTAGTCTTGTCTTGGGATTTGACGCCGAAGCCAAGCTTTCAAGCACCATGCAACAAGAATAATAGCGTGCAACCAAGAGCTAGCTGAGGAATCTCGGTCAGTGGGGCAAGCCTGCACTGACGTAGAAAACCGACAAGGAGTGACTGCCCGAGAGTTACCACACGCAGTATGGCGGCACGTCAATCTGACCCCGTATCTTGCAAGCACAAAACTTCTTCGACGCCGTCTAGACATTCTACAGCAGCGACACCCTCCTCTTGCAATGGCGATGGCTGGTGGTGCGTGGCTCCCCGGCTTGAAGCAACGAGGATACTGTAGATGAGGATTGTAGTGACAACCGCGTCATCTACGTGCAATGGTCTTAGGGGTTTGCATTAGCGAAAGGAGCAATTGGTAGCACGTTGGTCTAGGAGTGGAACCAATGCCGGCGGTGGTGGTGCGCACCAAAGTAACAGATGCTTGGCGGAGCTCGTGGGATGGGGGACGAGGGCGTTTTGAGACTGGTTAGAGATGATATTGATTTCTCTCGAGCAAGACGAGTTTATCCATTCAGAATAAGCTATTAGGATGGAGGAGAGCGGTGTGGGCCCCCCCTAGGGCATGTATCAATTGAACAAAGCGGTTGACACGTGCTTATGATCTGTCGGGTGATAAAAAGGTCGTTCTTAATTTTATTTGACTTTAAAATGTTGCAAAGTATATTTTAATAACATACATTGTATTTAAATTGATGAAATATAATTATGATCAGTGTTCTAATGTATAGAGGAATATATATAAGAGGAATATTTTTTTTGAGGGAAGGCCATAACATAAGAGGAATATATTATAGAGGAATATAAATAAAAGAAGCTGAAAAATGTAAGTCATATTTACACGCGTGTTGAAAATTTCAACCCACGCAAGCGCGAAACGAAAAATTCTAATTAGCCCACTCGGCAAGAACTCACGGTCACTTTCATCTAACCTCCCCCTGGTAGCCGTCGTGGCCTATCCTCACCTCGCCGCCATAGACCATCCCTCACCTCCCCACCGCCTAGCTTCAGATCAACTCCTCCCATCGGCTCTCCACTTCACAGCAGCTATGGCAGGGGAGGCTGGCGGAGTTTTGGTCCTCTCACCCCTTTCTACCCTCCCGTAATGTGCAAGTGCACCCGAATCTCGTCTCTCGACAGTTCTGGCGGCGGCGGCCAACACCGGTGGGCTACGACGCTAGGTCAGTGCCTCCTTTTCCTTCCGGGGATTTCCTTTATCCTCTCACCTTGTCTCTTCTTTCTTCTCTTTTTGCAGCAACAATACGCTGGCGGTGGTGGCAGACAATGGCGAGCGTACTCATGGTCGAGCGGCAGCGCGGGCTAATGGGTTCGGCTCTGTTCTCGTTCCCCAGTTATAATATTGTACTACTCGCAAGTTAAGGTCGCAATCCCCACCTAGTCTAGTCTGATTGATTTCTGATGTAAAATCCTTGCTAGCTAAGATGTCAAAATTGGTACGATTCACACAACTATGCTGGAAATACTCGCTTAATTTGTACACCTAGTTATTCAGGAACAAAGTAAGATGAGGAAATACGTGCATATTTAGATGATGCAAAACATTGCCATGGTTTGTGGCTTTGTGCCACACTGGACTATTTGAATCTTGGTAAGGTACCAGAAATATCTTTGCTGATAATAGAGGCCTAACGAAAGCAGGGGGATTCAGACTGATGAGGTTGTCCAAGATTGCTCGGAACAAGGTGAAATTGGTGAAGCACAAAGCCCTTATCGACGGCTTCAGTAAGTCCAGTTTCAACAACAATAAAATGAGAAACATTCAGATAAGGATTCGCTGACAAATTTATTATACTCTTCTGCAATTTAGGTTAATACACTGTGCTTCAGCTGTACAGAAATGAAGTGTTTGAATTGAGCATCAGCACATATGCCTTCTGCTTCATCCTTTATGGGTCAGTCTAACTTTATGTTCTGTATGCAGTTACTATGCATACGTAGGATCGAGTTTTGTGTTGGTCCTTGTAAAGTGTTTGATGAATTCCTTGCCTGTCAAAAATATATCATTGGAAGCTGAAGGTAGCTTGTGCCCCAGATCTCTCTTGCCTCTCCAAATTCATGGCAGCCACATTCGTTCTCTTCGAGCAATCTAGTATGATGTCCTCTGCCATTCTATTGGCTTGTCCATTAATCGGCAGTTGTGTAAGGGTATACAGCAATTAGAAAACAGTACCACAAATAACTGAATGTTACGATGGGTAAATAGATTTTGTCTTCTGTGAATACACAGAAATACATGGAAGTATATTAAGAGGTCAAAAAGTACTAGTCTATAGCCTTTTGGATAAAAGATGCAAAATGGTGAACTAGTTTTATTTTTACTGTTCATGTTAATATTTTAGTTTCTATTGCCCAGATGTATGCTTTGGAAAGGAAAGAATTACTGGTATAACATTAGTAAATGCCGACGTACACTGAGTTCCTAGTTCCAATAGTAAGACATGATTAGCTATATATCTCCATGCATAGATGGTTCTAGAACAATTAAAATTTGTTCTCTGTAGCTTCCCTAAAAAAACTTTGTTCCTTGTAACTCAATTAAATTTCAAGTACATTGCATTGTTTTTCATATCTCTTACAACTAGTCTTGTCATTTCTTAGGGAGTGTGAAGCAATATTAGAAGTGTTATGAGCTGTGAGAATGATCATGACATTGATGATGATGAGGATGACATCTATGGCAACGAGGGAGATGATAGTTGTGGCGATAAGCATTGTGATAAAGTAAAGATCTGAAGTTTGTGAAGAATTTAGCTTATGCAAATTGTCTAGACTTCTTTGTTACTTTTTTTTGCATTAGACACTTCCATATAGATTGTTATGGTAAATGTAATTCACATGCAACTCATTAGGTTTGTAAAACTTAGATTATGCTAAATATAACATATGTTCTTTTGGTCATGTGCAGTTGTGTAATTATGAGACGTATTTGAAATGCCAATATTATGAATTATTTTGTTATATATTGCATTTCCCTGTCATGCAACACCTCTCAGAGAAATTAATCTGTGAAGGGGTGTATGGCCTATGGCGCAACAAACATCATGGGTACAAAATATACATACAGGCGCTTTAGACTGTCGGCGATTGTCTAAATTGAAGGTGCATGCTAACTTCTCAACTAAAGAAATCCCCGAAGGGGTGTATGCACCATCGGTAATCACACTAATCGATGGTTTGGCTCTCCTCTCAGTTCTACATAACTCCGACGGGTTGGACATACCGTTGGCTATTAAGAAAACCGACGGTAAACAATAACCATCGGATGATAAACAACCGACAGTGAACCATCAGCTATAAGCGCATTCGACCTACTTGGACCCAGGTGTAGGCAACAACATATTCGACGGCTCACCGTCGGCTTATTACCGTGGGCAAAGATATAATGTGACGGTACCGTCAGTTATTAGTGTAATGGCCGATGAAGCATAGCCGACGGGAGATGGCCGACGGTGTACCGTCAGTTATAAGAGTATCCGACGGTGAGCTTAAATATCCGACGGTAATTCGACCCTCGGCTAAAACGGGAAATCTAGTAGTGCCTAGATCGAAAGTTCCGCCGCCGTAAGCCTCTGTAGCCACAAAAAACCAATCGGGAGCCCATCCCGGCACCCTGCCGGAGGAGGAAACCATCGCCTGAGGCCATCTTCATCATCCCGGCGGCCACCATGACGAGGAGGGAGTAGTTCACCCTCGGGGCTGAGGGTATGTACCAGTAGCTATGTGTTTGATCTCTCTCTCTCTCTCTCGTGTTCTTGATTTGGCACGGTCTTGATGTATCGCGAGCTTTGTTACTATAGTTGGATCATATGGTGTTTCTCCCCCTCTACCTTCTTGTGATGAATTGAGTCTTGTTCTTTGAGGTTTCGTTATGTTGGATTGAGTATTGGATTTGAGAACACTTGATGTATGTCTTGCGATGGGATATCTGTGGTGACAATGGGATGTTCTATTGATTCACTTGATGTATGTTTTGGTAATCAACTCGCGGATTCCTGAGGTGACATTGGGGTAATCTATGCATAGGGGTTGATGCACGTTTTTGTCCTACGTTCTCTGATAGAAACTTTGGAGTGATTCTTTGTTGCACGTTGAGGGATTGTTATGTGATCCAATTATGTTATCATTGTTGAGAGAATTTGCACTAGTGAAAGTATGAACCCTAGGCCTTGTTTTCAATCATTGCAATACCGTTTTTGCTCACTGTTGTTACTAGTTACCATGCTGTTTTTATATTTTTAGATAACAAAAATCTATATCTACTATCCATATTACACTTGTATCACCATCTCTTTGCCGAACTAGTGCACCTATACAATTTACCATTGTATTGGGTGTGTTGGGGACACAAGAGACTCTTTGTTATTTGGTTGCAGGGTTGTTTGAGAGAGACCATCTTCATCCTACACCTCCCATGGATTGATAAACCTTAAGTCATCCACTTGAGGGAAAATTGCTACTGTCCTACAAAACTCTACGCTTGGAGGCCCAACACGAGTCTACAAGAAGAAGGTTGTGTAGTAGACATCAATAGACCTCGGGGAGCCCATGGATATGCGTGTCGTCTAAAACCGCACAAGGGAGACGTGGTCGCTCAGAAGACCCAACATACGAGAATAAGAAATAACGAAATAAAACATCATTGTAAAAGTTACCAAAACAAGGATTCCAAGGTTTATATAATCGACATGACATGTCACTACAGACACATTTAGAAATAACGAGAAAACATCATTCTACAAATTACCAAAAGAGGGATACCAAGGTTTATGAAGTAAAACATCATTCTACAAATTACCAGAACAAGTATCCCAAGGTTTATATAATAGACATGACATGCCATTATAGACACATCTAGAAATAATGGAAAAAAACATCATTCTACAAATTACCAAAACAAGGATCCCAAGGTTTATATAATCAACATGATAGGTCACTACAGACACATTTAGATGGTAAATGTCTGTATTGACCATATCATGGTGCTTAAATGAAACTTGAGATATGCAACTTCCCACCAGGTCACTCATCCTTAGACTCCTTCAGCCCCAGCATGCTTAACTTCTGTGTTCTATTCAACTAGGCTAGTGGATGGGAAGCTGCCCCTTGCTAATAAGAGTTGCCTCCTTGCCGGTTTAAAAATTTGATAACTAACCGAGCATGGTGTCACGACATGGCACATATCTGCCATGGATTTTTTTTGCCCATTTTGGGGCAAGCTTTATTACAAGCCTCTTACAAACCGGAGCTTCTCTCAAGAAGCTTCGTGGTTCCGATAGGGAAACATGCCCCCCTTGTGAGCGAAACGATAATTGCTGCCTCTTCTCACATTGTATTTTTTTTTCTACAGGCAGCATGGAGCAACAGGATATTCAGGCTGAAATAATTATTTAGGGTTTGTTTGGCCTTTTTTATACATTAATTGAGTTTTCTAGGGATTTAATGTCCATATATAATTCAAATCTGAACTACAAATACATGCTCGGCTAGGAAAATCATACATGTGTCCTTGGGTGCATGTTTAGGTCCCATGCAAGGAATGGGAATGGATTACAACCGTATCAGTGTCCTGGCTCGGCCTCAAACACTGGGAATCTTGGTTTTTAAGTCCCGTTAAATCCAAAACTCACCAGAAAATCATGAAACTTGGTATGGTGTCACAACATGGCACATACATATCATGGTAATTTTTTTTTCCAATTTGGGCCAAGATTTATTAAAAACCTCTTACAAACCGGAGCTTCTCGCAAGAACCCGCGTGGTCTTGATATGGAAACGTGTCCACCTTGTGGGCGAAACAAGAATTGCTACCTCTTCTCACCTTGTATTTTTTTTCTACAGGCAACATGGAACAACAGGAGATTCGTGCTAAAATTTGAAATTATTCAGGGTTCGTTTGGCCTTTTATACATTAATTGAGTTTTCTAGGCATTTAATGTCCATAATTCAAATCTGAACTACAAATACATGCTCAAGTGCACCAAAATGTCTAGAAAAATCATACATGTGTCCTTGGGTGCATGTTTAGGTCCCATGCGAGGAATGGGAATGAATTACAACTGTCTCGGCGTCCTGGCTCGGCCTCAAATATTGGGAATCTCGGTTTTTAAATCCCCGTAAATCCAAAACTCACCAGAAAATCATGAAACTTGGTATGGTGTCACAACATGGCACATATATGTCGTGGTAAAAAAATTGTCCAATTTGGGCCAACCTTTATTACAAACCTCTTACAAACCGGAGCTTCTCGTAACAACCCTCATGGTTCCGATTGGGAAACATGTCCCTCTTGTGGGCAAACCGATAATTGCTGCCTCTTCTCGCCTTTTATTTTTTTCTACAGGCAACATGGATCAACATGAGATTCGTGCTGAAATGTGAAATTATTCAGGGTTCGTTTGGCCTTTTTTATACATTAATGGAGTTTTCTAGGCATTTAATGTCCATAATTCAAATCTGAACTACAAATACATGCTCAAGTCCACCAAAATGGCTAGAAAAATAGTACATGTGTATGATATGTCTCCGTCGTATTTGCAATTTTTGATTGTTTCATGCCAATATTATACAACTTTCACATACTTTTGGCATCATTTTATATTATTTTTGGGACTAACATATTGATCCAATGCCCAGTGCCAGTTCCTGTTTGTTGCATGTTTTTTGTTTCATAGAATATCCATATAAAATGAATTCCAAATGCAATAAAATTTCACGAAAAATTATTTTCGAATATATGTGATTTTTGGGAGGTGGAATCAACGCAAACGGAGGCCCACAGCCTCCACTACCCACCAGGGCGCGACCCAGCCCCCTGGCGCGCGGTGGTGCCTTGTGGGCACCCCATAAGTTGGTTGGGGCTCTTCTTCGGGCGCAAGGAAGCTTATATCCGGAAAAAAATCATCTGAAAATTTCAGCGCAATCAGAGTTATGGATCTCTAGATATTTAAGAAACGGTGAAGGGCCAGAAAACAGGAACGCGAAACAGAAGATAACAGAGAGAGAGAGATCCAATCTCGGAGGGGCTCTCGCCCCTCCACCGCCATGGAGACTATGGACTAGAGGGGAAACCCTCCTCCCATCTAGGCGGGAGGCCAAGGAAGAAGGAGGGGGGCTCTCTCCCCTTCTCTCCCGGTGGCGTCGGAGTGCCACCGGCAAGGATCATGACGGCGATCTACATCCACAACCTTGCTACCATCAACACCAACTTTCTCCCCCTCTATGTAGTGGTGTAACACCTCTTTTCCCGTTGTAATCTCTACTTAAACATGGTGCTCAACACTATATAATATTATCCAATAATATGTGGTTATCCTATGATGTTTGAGTAGATCTGTTTTGTCTTGTGGGTTGATTGATGATCATGATTGGTTTGTGTTGTATATTTTATTTTGGTGTTGTCCTATGGTGCCCTCCATGTCACGCAAACGTTAGGGATCCCTGCTGTAGGGTGTTGCAATACATTCATGATTCACTTATGGTGGGTGGCGTGAGTGACAGAAGCACAGACCCGAGTAAGTGGGTTGTTGCATATGGGAGTAACGAGGACATGATACTTAATGCTATGGTTGGTTTTTACCTTAATGATCTTTGGTAGTTGCGGATGCTTGCTCGAGTTCCAATCATAAGTGCATATGATCCAAGTACAGAAAGTATGTTAGCTCATGCCTCTCCCTCATATAAAATTGCAATAATGATCACCGGTTTAGTTATCAATTGCTTAGGGGCAAATAACTTTCTTGTGTGACAAAAGCTTTCTACTAAACAACTAACTTTTATTATCTTGCAAAGCACACCTAGTTTTATTCTTGCAAAGTAGTTCTAGCATCACACCTACAAAATAGTTTCATACTTGTTCTAGGTAAAGTAAACGGTAAAGTGTACATAGAGTTGTATAGCTAGTCGATAGAACTTGAGGGAATATTTGTTCTACCTTTAGCTCGTCGTTGGGTTCGACACTCTTATTTATCGAAAAAGGCTACAAACGATCCCCTATACTTGTGGGTTATCAGTGACCTTGGGTGCATGTTTAGGTCTCATGCAAACGATGGGAATGAACTACAACCATCTCGGCGTCCTCGCTCGGCCTCAAACATTCGGAATCTCAGTTTTTAAATCCATGTAAATCCTGGTGGGGTATCAGGCTCTCGATGAGCACCAGTGACGGTGGCTCTTCGGGTGGGTCGTCGATCATGCCGCCTAGCAGCTTTAGACCTTTTGCACGATGGATGGCAAACTGCTCATCACACTTCCTCTGCAATATGTACATTGTGTGCCCAAGGACTGTCACGGCGATATCGCTGCCGATGGGACATGGTGCCTGCTCCGGCCAAATAAGCTCTTGCTCCTCGACCTGCTCCGGCTCGTTCTCCGGCTCATTCTCCTCGCCGAAGATGTAACGGAGGTAGGGGTCGACGTCGAAGCTTTGGTCATTGCCTAGCATGCTTGGAATAACTAATGGTAGATGGGTGTGGACTAGATCTACGCACAGTGTGATGATGGTGCGTTGCCGTATGTGTCATATGGAGCAAGCCACAAGATGGTGGCAGGAAATCGATGAAGGAAGAGGCGGGAAACATTGGCGTGGATTGCGGGACACGTGTATGAAGTCATTAATTTCTGAAGTGGGCGTCTGTGTTGGTATGGGTACTACCTCCGTCGTGGTTTATTTGACCCCTTCGTATTTAGTTGTACCAAAATTTGACCTCAAATTTAACTAAGAATATATTAATGCATGTCATCGAAAATAATATTCTTGGACGGCTATTCCCTGCTATGTTCAACTACTATATGCAATAATTATGCACGTGCTTGCTCGCCGTTTAGGCGGTGATGGCGCGCTCTGCTCGCTATTTAGGCGCCAAGGGGCGCTCGGGTCGCGTCCCTCCGTGCGCTCTCTGCTAGCGGTTGGGGTCGGCGCACGATCACGATGGGGAAGCTTTAGTTATTTGATCTCAGATTATGTTAATTAATTATACCTCCAGACTCGGAATCATCCTACTTTGGAGGTATAATTAATTAACCTAAACTATGATCTCTGGCGCCCGTTCCCGTCGTGCAACTCTATCCTGTCATCGGCCGTTGGGAGTATGACGGTATGTGTGGGTATGCTGAGGTTATTTATAGCTAGGAGCTGGCTAGGTGATTGGGGATTTTACAATTCACCCATGTGGAGCGCGGGAAGCCTTCACTGGAGCGCGGGCACTAGCGGAGAAAGGCCAAGCTACGGTGTGCCGAAAACAGCCTTGGTGGCGTGGACACCCGACGCCACCAATATGGCGCTAGTGTTAAAAATTAGCACTGGCGTTGGCACCTACGCCATCAGTATTTTGGACGGTAATGGCGTGCCGCGTTGTCCACGCCAGCAGTATTAGTCATCAGTTGTGACGTTCCATGTTTTCTCGACGCCACTACTTTGATTTTCAAATTTGAAATAAAAGCTGTACAGCAGCGATTTCAGCTAGAATGACAGCATAATCCAGTTTAAGAACAGTCACTAAATCAACTATAAGTAGACCCAATGACAGCATTTAAGTTCAACAATGCACTTATTGATATAGTTCAACAAAGTAAGCAAAGTAACACACATATGAATGTAAACTTCAAATAAATAGAAGTGATAATAACATGATATCTTCCATGCATGCCAACTAGCTAACTACGACTTTTCGGCGGGCGGAGTCAGGGTCATAGCCCGTAGTAAGTGCACCATCATTGCTGTCAGCAGGCTTGTAGTAGACCATGATCTCGTCACGATCGTAGTCGAGGTGGAACATGGCTCTCTCCCCAGCTTCCATCTCGTAAGTATCTACAAGGGCTTTCCAACCAGGGCAACCGAAGTAGGTGCAGTTTGTGTCATTGGTGACAAGACAATTGAATTTTTGGGCCGTCAGCATCTTCATGAGGGTGCACTAGAATGTGATGGTGGCATCAACTGGAACTTTAAATTTCTCTAAGAAGTAGCTAGCTAGTTACACAATTGTCTTGTCATGCATGAAACTCAATCAAAACACATGTTCAACTAAAACATACCGTCCTAGTGAGGAAGTCATTTGGCAGATCTATGAAGAACTTCTTATCTCTCTAGCATCTCACCGAACCACAGGTCTCACATGGGGCATCCATTTACTGCTTTCATGCATGAAGTTGAGAAAAATAAGCATACATAAGATGCAAATAAATATAATGCAACATAATAAGCAGTTAGTACGACCAAGCGATATCCGCCCATCTAGTTATTAACACATACGTACTTGTATTAAAACAGTTCTACAAACCATGCGTAGTCCAAACATAAAACATGCATAAAGTTAAACAGTTCATATGAAATAGGTAGCACGCGCTAAGCTAGTGGCCAGAGGGACCGGCCTCATGGTCGTGCCTAGTCGACCTACGACGACACCCCTGCTGACCCTACTCCTCACGCTCCAAGGCATCCCAGTCTATGGGATCCTCCTCTGCGCTCTTCCTGGCTGCATACTGAAGTAACATCATCTTGTTGGCCTCCACGAGTTTGTCATCTCTCGCAAGCTCGCTCACCAATGGGTCGAAGAACTGCATCTCGGCCTCTTTGCTATCCTTCTTCTCAACCCTAGTGCATATCCTCATGTCCTCAGGCGCGAGAAACATCACAAACTCACGACACTCAGGGAAGTTCAGATTCACCCCTTCCTGAAAGAACTCTATTGCCAAGGCATCATAAGCGCGCGCCGCTAACTCCGGGGTGTCCCAATGGCCAAGTTCGTTGACGATATTGTCGTTCCTAATGGTGGCATAGTATTTATTTCACTTTAATCGCACAGCACGAAACTTCGGGGCCATCTGTGATGATGCATATATACAAACTAACAAGTTACACTACTAGGAAAAGGCCTGCTAGTGGCGCACCAGTTTTGCCTACTAATGGCGCACTACTGGTGCGCCACTAGCACCACGCCATTAGAATTAAATACTAATGGCGCACCCCTGGTGCGCCATTAGTATCTGGTATACTAATGGCGCACCACGCAGTGCGCCAGTAGTATAGCCCACCGTGTGCCATTAGTATGCCTCCCGGGGGCCATATGTACCTTGTGCTCTGGGTTACTAATAGCGCACTTCTATGTGGTGCGCCATTACTAAGTCAGATAGTAATGGCGCACCACATAGAAGTGCGCCATTACTAACAAATATTTTTTTCAAATATTTATTATCGCACTAAGTGGTCAAACTTCCCGGAAGGTCACCCATCCTCACACTACTCCAGCCCGAGCACGCTTAACTTCGTAGTTCTATCCAACCCCAGCACCACCTCACTTAACAAGCACTTGTTGATATATCTATGATATCAATCCTATTAAACCTTGTTGATGTCTAGGACTTTGTTCATGTTCATTAGTGTGATGAAATTTTGAAAAAATATTTCAAACTTCCCGGTCATATTACGTATTATATTTTGAAAAAAAATTCAAAAAAAAAATTCGAAACCAATTTTTTTTTTCTGTTACTAGTGGCGCACCTAGCAAATGGTGCGCCACTAGTAAGTTTGAATTTTTTTCCATTTTTTCCCCTCTAGATCTTAAAAGCTCCGTATCTTTCGTTCTATTAGGTTTTTTGGGATTCTGAAAATGTTTAACAGTGTTCCCCATTAAATTCGGATGTAACTTTTCGAGTAGATGATTTTTCATATAAAAAACTTTTTCATCGGAGTTCGTATGCAAAAGTTATGCCCATTTTACAAATTCTCGAGAGATTTTGCAAAAAAATCGAAAATTCATGTTTGTAAATTTTGCTAACAACTAGACCACATATCACATGGGAATCTTATTTTCTTTTATTTTTTTGACATTTCTATCATTTTTTTTTTTAAACTGAAAAGGCGGTCCGCGGGGGGGTGTGCATTTGGTGAATAAATTGTAAGACTCAGAAAGTTAGTAATGGCGCACCACGTAACAGGTGCGCCATTAGTAACCCTGGTTAATAATGGCGCACCTTTTACGTGGTGCGCCATTACTAGTTTTGCAAAAAAAATAAAAATAAAATGTTTAGTAGTGGCGCACCAGTGGATAGTGCGCCATTACTAGTTTGAACTAGTAATGGCGCACTGTACCCAGGTGCGCCATTACTAGTTTTGAAAAAAAAAGTAAAAAAAAATTGTTAGTAGTGGCGCACGGAGTGTGTGGTGCGCCATTACTAGTTAAAACTAGTAATGGCGCACTCTGGCATGGTGCGCCATTAGTATTTTTGGAAAAAAAAATTATTACTAGTGGCGCACCATGTGTCTGGTGCGCCATTAGTGTCTTTCACACTAGTGGCGCACCATGTGTCTGGTGCGCCATTAGTGTCTTTCACACTAATGGCGCACCAACACATGGTGCGCCACTGCTATATAGTAGTGGCGCACCACATGTCTGGTGCGCCATTAGTGACCATATCATCTATAGCCCTTTTACTAGTAGTGTTAGTAAAAAATGGGCATATTAACGAGTACCTGCAAAACCTACAATGCAAAAAACGTTCTTTCACCACAAGTACACTACTAGAAATACAATAAAATTACACTATCTAAAATCATAGTCTACAACTATACTACATTATTTCACCACAAGTACACTATTAGAAATACAATAAAATTACACTATCTAAAATCATAGTCTACAACTACACTATACATTCTTTCACCATAAGTACACTACTAGAAATACAATAAAATTACACTATCTAAAATCATAATCTACAACTACACTACATTATTTCACCACAAGTACACTACTAGAAATACAATAAGATTACACTATCTAAAATCACAGTCTGCAACTACACTATACATTCTTTCACCACAAGTACACCCTTAGAAATACAATAAAATTACACTATCTAAAATTATAGTCTACAACTACACTACATTATTTCATCATAAGTGCACTACTAGAAATACAATAAATTACACTATCTAAAATCATAGTCTACAACTATGATACGTCTCCGTTGTATCTATAATTTTTGATTGTTTCATGCCAATATTATAAAACTTTCACATATTTTTGGCAACTTTTTATATGATTTATTAGACTAACCTATTGATCCAGTGCCTAGTGTCAGTTCATGTTTGTTGCATATTTTTTGTTTCACAGAAAATCCATATCAAACAAAGACCAAACGCGATAAAAATTTACGAAGAATTATTTTGGAATAGTTATGATTTTTGGGAGGTCGAATCAACGCAAACGGGTGCCCACAGTGACCAAAACCCACCATGGCGCGCCGGGCACCCCCTGGCGCGCCCAGGTATCTTGTGCCCTCCTCGAACATCCGTTGGAGCGCTTCTTCTGGCGCAAGAAAGATAATTCGTGGAAAAAAATCGTGTAAAAATTTCAGCGCAATCGGAGTTACGGATCTCTGGGAATTTAAGAAATGGTGAAGGGCCAGATCTGGGGAACGCGAAACAGAAGAGAACAGAGAGGGAGATCCAATCTCGGAAGGGCTCCCGCCCCTCCGCTGCCATGGAGGCCATGGACTAGAGGCGGGATTCTCCTCCCATCTAGGTGGGAGGCCAAGGAAGAAGAAGAAGGAGGGGGCTCTCTCCCCCTCTCTCCCGGTGGCGCCGGAGTGCCGCCGGGGCAAGGATCGTAAAGGCGATCTACATGAACAATCTTGCTACCGTCAACACCAACTCTCTTCCCCTCTATGCAGCGGTGTAGAACCTCTTCTCCCCGCTGTAATCTCTACTTAAACATGGTGCTCAACTCCATATATTATTTCCCAATGATCTATGGTTATCCTATGATGTTTGAGTAGATCTGTTTTGTCCTGTGGGTTAATCGTGATCTTGGTTGGTATGATTGTATATTTTATTTATGGTGCTGTCCTATGGTGCCCTCCGTGTCGCGCAAATGGAGGGGCCCCCGCTATAGTGTGTTGCAATATGTTCATGGTTTGCTTATTGTCGGTGTTGCGGGGGTGACAGCAGCCTAAACGCGGATAAGTGGGTTATGGCGTATGGGAGTAAAGAGGACTTGATACTTAATTCTATGGTTGGGTTTCACGATCTTAATGATCTTTAGTAGTTGCGGATGCTTGCTAGAGTTCCAATCATAAGTGCATATGATCCAAGTAGAGAAAGTATGTTAGCTCATGCCTCTCCCTCATGTAAAATTGCAAGAATGATTACCGGTACTTGTTATCGATTGCCTAGGGACAAATGACTTTCTTGTTGACAAAAGCTAGGTACTTTTATTACCTTCCAATTTATTCGTAGTTTTATTCTCGCAAAGTACTCGTAGTTTTATTCTTGCAAAATAGTTTCATACTTGTTTTAGGTAAAGCAAACATCAAGTGTGCGTAGAGTTGTATCGATGGTTGATAGAACTTGAGGGTATATTTGTTCTACCTTTAGATCCTCGGGTTCGACACTCTTATTTATCGAAGAAGGCTAAAAACGATCCCATATACTTGTGGGTTATCAAGACCTTTTTCTGGCGACATTGCCGGGGAGCAATAGCGTGGGGTGAATATTCTCGTGTGTGCCTGCTTGCTTTATCACTAAGTAGTTTTTATTTCCTGTTCTAAGTTGTTCTCTATCTTTAGTTATGGATATGGAACACGAAACACCAAAAAAATTAGTTGTACTTGCTACTCATGAAGATGGGGAACCTCCTAAAACCCTCGATTATCGTTATGTGAAAAATATTATGCACTACTTCGATAATCCTGAGAAAACCCCATTCAACTTGATAATGGGAGACACGTTGGATCAACGTGAATACTTTAGGGATTATCGCTTGACACAAAAAGGGAAATTATTATGGGATCAAATTGATATGTTGCATTGGTATGCTTGGAATTTATGCCAGAGATATGATTATATTTGTTGCTCTAGGATGAACGCTCCACACCTTCCCTTTACATGCAAATTTAATGATAATGAAACCTTGGCTTCTTATGCCAATGGTAGATATGATTATTATGATGTGGAACGAATAGAAGAATTTGTTGCTTTTAAGTGTGCTTATGAAATTGAATCTTTGTTTTTAAAGTATGAAGCTTTTGATGATGATGTTTATAGACCTAAAAATTTTGCCATCTTTAAATATTGCTATGAAAATTATAAATACAATTCTGATATTGATATATTTATTGAGAAAGTCTCCGCTGTCCAAGAAGAGACTAATATTTTGCAGGAGTCTATGGAAGAAGAAATTGATGAAACTGTGAGCTCATTGGATGAAAAAGATGATGATGAGAGCGAAGAACAAAAGGAGAAAGAGCGGATTAGCTACCCGTGCCCACCTTCTAATGAGAGTAACTCTTCAACTCATACATTATTTAATTTCCCTTCATGCTTACCGAAGGATGAATGCTATGATAATTGCAATGATCCCGTTGATTCTTTTGAAATATCCCTTTTTGATGATGCTTGTTATGCTTATGGCCAAGATGCCAATATGAATTATGCTTACGGAGATGAACTTGCTATAGTTCCTTATGTTAAGAATGAAATTGTTGCTATTGCACCCACACATGATAGTCCTATTATCTTTTTGAATTCTCCAAACTACACTATATCGGAGAAGTTTGCTCTTATTAAGGATTATATTGATGGGTTGCGTTTTGCTACTACACATGATGATTTTGATGAATATAATATGCATGTGCTTGCTGCTCCTACTTGCAGTTATTATGAGAGAGGAACTATATCTCCATCTCTCTATGTTTCCAACACGATAAAATTGCAAGAAACTGCTTATGGTATGTATTGGCCTTTACTTGATGTGCATGAATTGTTCTTGTATGACATGCCGATGCATAGGAAGAGAGTTAGACTTCGTCATTGCATGATATATGTTGCTTTGTGCTCACTACTAAATGCCAAATCATTGTTAATTAAAATTGGCTTTGATATACCTTGGGATCCAGGTGGATTCATTACTTGAGCACTTTATGCCAAGCTTAATGGCTTTAAAGAAAGCGCTGCCTGGGAGACAACCCGGAAGTTTTAGAGAGTCATTTATTTCTGTTGAGTGCTTTTATAAATTTTAAAAATAAAAAAAATATAGAGGGGAACTTAAAACTTCACAAATAGAAAAGTGAAAGTGAGAGGGACGAGCATTGTGAAAGTGGGAGCTAGCCTTGAAATTTGTTCATGCCCATGTAAACTTTGTGAATCTTAATTACAGAAACTTTTCAAAAAAAATAATTATCCCCTTGTATAAATCCATTGTATTATTAAAATAATGTGCCAAGATTTTCCTTTAGGATGATTAGATTGCTTGATGGTTTGTGCGGTGCAAAAACAGAAACTTTGGCTGTAGTGCGTGATTTTACATTTTTTTACTGGAATGTCAAAAGTTTCTGAAATTTTTTGCAAAGTCTTTCTATACAAATTGATTATTTTTTCCTAATTTTTCAGAATTTTTGGAGTATCAGAAGTATGGTAGGTGTTCAGATTGCTACAGACTGTCCTGTTTAAGACAGATTCTGTTTTTGATGCATTGTTTTGCTTATTTTGATGAAACTATTGATTTTTATCGGTGGTATAAGCCATGGAAAAGTTATAATACAGTAGCTAAAATGCAAAAATAAAATATGAATTGGTTTGCAACAGTACTTAGAGTAGTGATTTGCATTATTATACTAACGGATCTTACCGAGGTTTCTGTTGAGTTTTGTGTGGATGAAGTGATCAAAGATCAAGGAGGTCCTGATATGAGAAGAAGGAGGACAGGCAAGACCTCAAGCTTGGGGATGCCCAGGGCACCCCAAGTAAATATTCAAGGAGACTCAAGCATATAAGCTTGGGGATGCCCCGGAAGGCATCCCATCTTTCTTCAACAAGTATCGGTATGTTTTCATCTTCGTTTCGTTCATGTGATATGTGTGAATCTTGGAGCGTCTTTTGTGTTTATTTTTCATTTTTATTTTATGCACCATGCTGGTATGAGATAGTCCATGGTTGATTTATAGAATGCTCATTGCACTTCACTTATATCTTTTGAGTGTGGCTTTATAGAATGCTTCATGTGCTTCACTTATATCATTTGAAGTTTGGATTGCCTGTTTCTCTTCACATAGAAAACCGTTATTTGTAGAATACTCTTTTTCTTCACTTATACTTATTAGAGCATGGTATTTTGTAGAAAGAATTAAACTCTCTTGCTTCACTTATACCTATTTAGAGAGTCAACATGAATTGGTCAATTGCATGGTTAGTCATAAAATCCTACATAAAATTTATGGATCACTGAATATGATATGTTTGATTCCTTGCAATAGTTTTGCGATATAGAGATGGTAATATGTGGGACGTACTAGTAAACGGTTGTGGTTAGTAAGAATATTCGTGTTAAGGTTTGTGATTCCCGAAGCATGCACGTATAGTCTCTCGTTATGCTATGAAGTTGGAGCATGATTTATTATTGATTGTCTTCCTTATGAGTGGCGGTCGAGGACGAGCGATGGTCTTTATATACCAATCTATCCCCCTAGGGGCATGCGTAGTAGTATTTTGCTTCGAGGGCTAATAAACTTTTGCAATAAGTACATGAGTTCTTTATGACTAATGTGAGTCCATGGATTGTACGCACTCTTACCTTTGCGCAATCTGCTAGCCTCTACGGTACCGTGCATTGCCCTTTCTCACCTCGAGATGTGGTGCAAACTTCGCAGGTGCATCCAAACCCCATGATATGATACGCTCTATCACACATAAGCCTTATTATATCTTCCTCAAAACAGCCACCATACCTACCTATTATGGCCTTTCCATAGCCATTCTGAGATATATTGCCATGCAACTTCCATCGCTTCTGTTTTGATGACTTGAGCATTCATTGTCATATTGCTTTGCATGATCATATAGCTGACATAGCAGTTGTGGCTCAGCCATCGTTCATCATTTTTCATACATGTTACGCTAGATCATTGCACATCCTGGTACACTGCCAGAGGCATGCATATAGAGTCATACTTTGTTATAGGTATCGAGTTGTAATATTTATTTCTTTTGAGTTATAAGTAAATAGAAGTGTGATGATCATCATTATTCATTTTTAGAGCATTGCCCCAGTGAGGAAAGGATGATGGAGACTATGATTCCCCCACAAGTTGGGATGAGACTCCGGACAATGAGAGAAAAGAAAAAAAGAAAAAAGTAAAGTAAAAAAAACAAAGAGAGAAGGGGCATGCTAGTTCCACACTTGTGCTTCAAAGTAGCACCATGTTTTTCATATAGAGAGCCTCATATGTTGTCACCTTCATAAACTAGTGGGAAATTTTCATTATAGGATTAGATGCACACCCACTTAGTTTTCATGTTGAGCTTTCATACACTTATAGCTCTTAGTGCATTTGTTGCATGGCAATCCCTACTCCTCACGTTGATATCAATTGATGGGCATCTCCATAGCCCGTTGGTTAGCCGCATTGATATGAGACTTTCTTACTTTTTGTCTTCTCTATATTTACCCCTATCATCATACTCTATTTCACCCATAGTGCTATATCCATGGCTTGCGCTCATGTATTGCGTGAGAGTTGAAAAAGCTGAAGCGCGTTAAAAAGTATGAACCAATTGCTCGGCTTGTCATCGGGGTTGTGCATGATAAATACTTTGTGTTAAGAAGATAGAGCATGACAAGATTATATGATTTTGTAGGGATAGCTTTCTTTAGCGTCGATATTTTGAAAGACACGATTGTTTGTTGGGATGCCTGAGTATTGATATCTTTATGTCAAATTATAGACTATTGCTTTGAATCACTTATGTCTTAATATTCATGCCATGATTAGATATATGATCAAGTTTATGCTAGGTAGCATTCCACATCAAAACTTATCTTTTTTATCATTTACCTACTCGAGGACGAGCACGAATTAAGCTTGGGGATTCTGATACGTCTCCGTCGTATCTATAATCTTTGATTGTTTCATGCCAATATTATAAAACTTTCACATATTTTTGGCAACTTTTTATATGATTTATTGGACTAACCTATTGATGCAGTGCCCAGTGCCAGTTCCTGTTTGTTGCATGTTTTTTGTTTTGCAGAAAATCCATATCAAACGAAGTCCAAACGCGATAAAAATTTACGGAGAATTATTTTGGAATATTTATGATTTTTGGGAGGTGGAATGAACGCAAACAGGGGCCCATAGTGACCACAATCCACCATGGCGCGCCCGGCACCCCCTAGCGCGCCCAGGTATCTTGTGCCCTCCTCGAACATCAGTTGGGGCCCTTCTTCTTGCGCATGAAAGATAATTTATGGAAAAAAATCGTGTATAAATGTCAGCGCAATCAGAGTTACGGATCTCCAGGAATTTAAGAAACGGTGACGGGCCAGATCTGGGGAGCGCGAAACAGAAGAGAATAGAGAGGGAGATCCAATCTCGGAGGGGCTCCCGCCCCTCCGCCGCCATGGAGGCCATGGACCAGAGGGGGAATTCTCCTCCCATCTAGGGGGGAGGCCAAGGAAGAAGAAGAAGAAGGAGGGGGCTCTCTCCCCCTCTCTCCCGGTGGCGCCGGAGTGCCGCCGGGGCAAGGATCGTGACGGTGATCTACATCAACAATCTTGCTACCGTCAACACCAACTCTCTCCTCCTCTATGCAGTGGTGTAACACCTCTTCTCCCCGCTGTAATCTCTACTTAAACATGGTGCTCAACTCCATATATTATTTCCCAATGATCTATGGTTATCCTATGATGTTTGAGTAGATCTGTTTTGTCCTGTGGGTTAATCGTGATCTTGGTTGGTATGATTGTATATATTTTTTATGGTGCTGTCCTACGGTGCCCTCCGTGTTGCTCAAACGGAGGGGCCCTCGCTGTAGGGTGTTGCAATATGTTCATGGTTTGCTTATTGTCGGTGTTGCGGGGGTGACAGCAGCCTAAACGCGGATAAGTGGGTTATGGCATATGGGAGTAAAGAGGACTTGATACTTAATTCTATGGTTGGGTTTCATGACCTTAATGATCTTTAGTAGTTGCGGATGCTTGCTAGAGTTCCAATCATAAGTGCATATGATCCAAGTAGAGAAAGTATGTTAGCTCATGCCTCTCCCTCATGTAAAATTGCAAGAATGATTACCGGTACTTGTTATCGATTGCCTAGGGACAAATGACTTTCTTGTTGACAAAAGCTATCTACTTTTATTACCTTGCAATTTATTCGTAGTTTTATTCTTGCAAAGTACTCATAGTTTTATTCTTGCAAAATAGTTTCATACTTGTTTTAGGTAAAGCAAACGTCAAGTGTGCGTAGAGTTGTATCGGTGGTCGATAGAACTTGAGGGAATATTTGTTCTACCTTTAGCTCCTCGTTGGGTTCGGCACTCTTATCTATCGAAGAAGGCTACAAACGATCCCCCATAGTTGTGGGTTATCAAACTACACTAAAATTTTACACTACTCGTATACACAAAATTTGATATTTTTCTACACTACAATTACACTACACTAAGTAGTACCCACCCGCGGCGGCAGTAGACGGCGAGGAGGCGTTGCGGGCGACGAGGCCAGGTGCAGTGGCCAGGGTGGATGTGGAGGCGACGGCGGCGGGGGCTTCGACAGAGGCGACGGCGACGGGGACGGGGACGGGGGCGGTGGCTGGGGTGGATGCGGAGGCGACGGCGACGTGGACTTCGGCGATGGAGGCGGAGGCGGCGGCGGCGGTGGAAGCAGCGGAGACGAGGGCGACGGGCGCGGCGGTGAGTTAATGGGGATCGACGGTTGTGGGTTGGGGGTTAATTTAATCAACATCTCCTACGGGGGGCGGCGGGGTAATTGCTGGCGTTGGCCTACGCGTCCAACGCCATTACTATCTGTTACACATATTGTTTTTTACTTTTAATTATGTGTTAGACATATTTTTTTTATATTTATATAGATGTTTAGTTTATTATTTTATTATTTTATTTTCCTATTGTTTTTTATATTGTTATTTTTACTAATTATTTTGTGTAAATATGTAACCATATAAGGGAAACCAATAATTAGAGAACACCGGCCAACATCGATCGATCTCATTAATCTAGCATAGATACATAATAGTTGAAGGATGAAAATAATAACACATATATATAACTTCTAGTACCACACACTCTTCATCTAGACTAAGAACATCATCAGTGTAATGATTCCCACGAGAGAAAAAAGCTGCCACCGATCCAGCAGGGAGAACGAGGCCAAGCATAACACCAGCTAAAAGGGCATAGCGAAGCATCTTGAATTTTTGGATTTGGCCGCGCATCACATTAGTCTTCAGCTGCATCTCATCTATCTGTTGTCTTAGTTCACCAATGGAGTACTCGAGCAACTCGCTCACGTACTTCTGCACGAGATCAACCCATATCCATGTGTAGCAATATTTTGTCCCTAACGCCTATGGATCACAATACACACACACATATTAATGATCGCGTATTGTGCAAATTAGCAGAATATATATCGAGGTATTTTCTGTCATATTACCTTTCCACGGTTACCGCAGATGTAGATCTCTCGCTCTGGATTACTTTCTGTGTGCGACATATGCTTATCAGTAGGGCGTCCACAACCACAAAAAAGCAGCACAGGTGCCCTCGCTCGATTCCTGGCAGCTTCGGCGCCAGTGGCATAGCTGCCGGATCGTCGAAGGGACGTCGCGCTGAAGCGGGATGATTCGCCAGACAGGGCTGGCTGCATTGGCCGTGGCGAGCGCATGTCATGGCCAACGGGACCAGATAAAAGCTCGGCCAAGGCGGCGGAGTCCCAAACTTGCGACACGGCACGCCGACGTGGGCTCGAACGGGCGGCTCGTGCCAATTCGACAAGCTTCGGTGGGTCCATTGTCACCAAAGTAGCTGACTAAGAGGGAGTAGAATTTTGTGGAGAATGGAAGTGAATGTATTCGATAACAAGGGGCTGCCAACACATCTATATATAGGCACAACTTAGTGCTGGCGTTCCGGGCGAAGACACGACATCACAAAGTTAAGTATCTATGGCGTGTTTATAAATCGCACGACAGCAATATACTGCAACTGGTCACGACAACTGGGCCCATATAGTAGTGGCGTAGGATATATTGCCAGTGTCAACAATAGCAACTTATAGCTGGCGTACCAATTTGGCAGACGCCAGCACTATTTGGAAAAAATAGTGCCGGCGGTGATGAAAAATGGCGCGCCACAAACGGAAGTTGTGGCTAGCCGTTTTTTCATTAGTGGGGAAGCCCTCCCTGGTGCGCGGGAAGACTAAGTGGAGCACACAACCCGACAACCGTATGCGGTGGCACGTGTTATCACACACGTATTAACATAAGGAAACGTATGTGTAACTTACTAATCGTCGCATATGAGTACTCGCATACGCATCGTGTGCGATACTCCTAGCCACCGCAAGCAACTAGTTTGTATTTTTCAAAGTTTTCTCTACACATAGAATCGCACACGAATTAACTGTAGTAACCATCTGTATTATATTTTCTCATCGCAAACAGTTCATCCGAGTGGGCAGTTTGCCGTGTATCACACACATCTTGTTTACACGAATCGTTTGTGTTCTTTTGGCTCATCACAAACAGTTCATCTATGTGAACTGTATGCCGCATATCACACACATCTTGTTAAGTTGAATGTTTCTGTTGTGTTCCCTAATCGAAAACAGTTCGTCCGAGTGAACCGTATGTCGTATATCACACACACCTTGATCTAGCTAACCATTTTTATTGCATTCTCTAATAGCAAACAGTTCATCCGACCGAACTATATATCGTATATCGCACACACCTTGATAGCTTCCCGTTTCTATTGTTCTGTCTCATCGCAAATAGTTATTATGGATTAACCGTATGTCACGCATCACACACGCAACTATAATATGAACCGTGTTTGATGTATCGGCCATCGCAAACATTTTGCATCTTTTTTGACGGGTTTTTTATATCACCATTTTCGATTAATGCATCGCACACAGTTTCGTCGAAGGGTGCTCCAAATGAGAAATTTGTACACCTACAAAAAAATTCAAATTTCTGCGGCCAAATCTTAACAAATGGAAAAATAAAGTATGGTCATATGATAGTACGCGTGAAGCACACATGAGAAGTTAGCTGAGATATATGTTTCAAACATCCAGAGAGGCATCATGAATAGCATACATCGATATAGTTCTTTTAATTTCTAAGGAAGCACTATTGTATAGAAACGAAACTAGATTTTATTTATTTATATTGTCATGATAACTTTTTTGAGAGACCTATACCTGTAGGTGTACCTTTTCTAGAAATTCCATACTCATATGATTTTACCTTTTTCATTCTTAGAAAAGCAACAATTAGAAGTTGTGTTGTACTTGGCCTTGTTGATTCCTCAAAGAAACTAAAATGGGAGAATAGACTCTTCGTATTTTGGTTCATAGTCACTCCATTAAGATCGCCAATGAGTGGAAGCTGCAAGATCTCCTACAAAAGCGAGACATGATAGTGAGGCAACATGTTTTCCACAACTGGAAGGGGTGTATTAAACATGCAGTGTGTACGATATCCCATAGAGCTAGTGAAACAACCTACAGTTCTCAATAATTGTTCTACAATATGATGTTATCTTTTGTTTTGTTTTGATGTTGCGCATGGCAAAATGAATAATGAAACTCCAGCCTTCCATGTACTATAACCATCCATGTTTCACTGTCTTGATGTAGGAAATTAGATAGCAAAATTTAACAATAATCCAGAAGAACAACCAATAAAGATGTATCAGTGGGATGGCAAATAATGCAAACATTCATTCTCTGCAAACATAATTTCATAAGGCATGGGAAAATAATAATCATAAAACTATATAGGATAACCTCATAGTAAGTAGCAAGATTGCGTACCGGCAGATGATGAGAACTCCAAATTTCTCCGAGCACCATAACTTGTATGACAGTAACATACATGAAGAGAGCAAATAAATAGCACGGCAAGACTGATTTGAGTGGTATACTCAAGGATTAAGGTAAGATAGTACTTACTGGTATATCTCCTCCTAATAAATTCACCCTGTCCCAAAACAAATGTACTCCCGTATTCATTGTTATGTGAAAGTCATGTAGCATGGTAACTTGATTGCTTCTATCTGCATTGGTATTTTCCTGAAGAGGAAGGGATGATGCAGCACAACAAAGGTAAGTATTTCCCTCAGTTATGAAACCAAGGTTATCAATCCAGTAGGAGAACCAATCAACACTATGTAAACAGCACCTGCACACAAACAACAAAAACTTGCAACCTAACACGTAAGAGGGGTTGTCAATCCCTTAACAGTATTGAGATAGATTAAATTGCATGAGATTGGATAGATAGATCTAACAAAAACACAAAATAAAATAAATAAAGAAAAATTGCAGCAAGGTATTTTTGGTTTTAATATGATAGGAAATAGACCCGGGGGGTGTAGTTTTCACTAGAGGCTTCTCTCAAGAAAATAGCATACGGTGGGTGAACAAATTACTATTGGGGAATTGATAGAAAAGCGAATAATCATGACGATATCAAAGGAAATGATCATGTATATAGGCATCACGTCCAAGTTTAGTAGACCAAAACGATTCTACATCTACTACTATTACTCCACACATCGACAGCTATCTAGCATGCATCTAGTGTATTAAGTTCATGGAAAAACGGTGCAATAAGAACAATGACATGATGTAGACAAGATCTATACATGTAGGAATAGACCCCATCTTTTTATACTTAATAGCAGCGATACATGCGTGTCATGTCACTTTCTGTCACTGAGATTGAGCAACGCAAGATCGAACCCATCACAAAGCACCTCTTCCCATGGCAAGAAAAGTCAATCTAGTTGGCCAAACCAAACTAAAATTTTGGAGAAGACATAGGAGGCTATAACAATCATGCATAAAAGAGTTCAACAATGACTCAAATAACATTCATGTATAGAATTGATCATAAACCCACAATTCATCGGATCCCAACAAACACACCGCAAAAAGGAGTTACATCAAATAGATCACTAAGAACATCGAGGAGAACATTGTATTGACAATCAAAAAGAGAGAAGAAGCCATCTAGCTACTAGCTACGGACCCGTAGGTCTATCGTAAACTACTCACGCATCATTGGAGGGGCAACAAGGATGATGAAGAACCCCTCCGTGATCGTTGCCCCCTCTGGCAGAGTGCCGGAAAAGGCCTCTAGATTGGATCTCGTGGTTCTGCAACTTGCGGCGGTGGAAAAAGTGTTTCGTCGAATCTGCTAGGGTTTCTGGGATTTAAGAGTATTTATAGAGGTGGAAGTGGGTGGGGAAGCTTCTGGTGGGCTCCATTACCCACCAGGGCGCGCCTGGGCCCCTGGCGCGCCCAGGTGCCTAGTGGGCCCAACATGCCTCCTCCTGTGTGCTCATTTGGTTCCTTGGGTGTCTTCTGGGCAGAAAAAAATCTCTAAAAAGTTTCGTGGCATTTGGACTTAGTTTGGTATTGATTTTTTGCGAAGTAAAAAACAAGCAAAAAACAGCAACTGGCACTGGGCACTATGTCAATAGGTTAGTCCCAAAAAATGATATAAATTGCTAGTAAATGTATATAAAACATCCAAGATTGATAATATAAATGCATGAAACAATCAAAAATTATAGATACGTTGTAGACGTATCAGCATCCCCAAGCTTAATTCCTGCTTGTCCTCGAGTGGGTAAATGATAAAAACATAATTTTTGATGTGGAATGCTGCCTAACATGTTCATCACATATTCTTTTCTTTTGTAGCATGGACATTTGGACTGTTAGATGATTCAAAGCAATAGTCTATAATTGACATGTGGACATCAATACTCAAGCATATCAACAAGCAACCATGTCTTTCAAAATATCAACACTAAAGAAAGCTATCCCTAGCCCATTATGCTCAATCATTGGTCCATTCAAGAAACACACTCAAATATTAGCTATGCCCAATGCACAAGTATGATAATAGTGTTCCCTAGTTGGTGCTTTATAAGAGAAGATGGAGACTCAATAAAAATAAAAATTGCATAAAAGTAAATAGATAGGCCCTTCGCAGAGGGAAGGAGAGATTTGTAGAGGTGCCAGAGTTCAAAGCTTAAATTGAGAGATAAAATTGTTTTCGGAGGCATGCTTTTCCCGTCAACGAAAACGACCGAGAATTCCCAATACTTTCCATGCTAGATAAATCATAGGTGGTTCCAAAACATAGAACATAGTTTATTTCCTTTTCCACCATTCTTTCACAATACATGGCTAGACGTATCCACGGGTGCCTTCCATACCAACACTTTCCAAGGAATTTATTATGAACAACAAAAGTAATTTTTTTTCACTTCGGGACTAGGCATCCCTATTACCTGCCACACTCTCATGCAATGACAAGTGAATAAACACTCATTTTGAGAATAACATATCTACAATGGAAAATATTGGCCATCCGCTACCGCTTCATAAGGGTATGGGCACACAAAAAGGAAATTCATTTTCAAAATTAGAGTTGGCACATGCAAATTTTGTTGGAACGCCAGGGAAATACCGCATATAGGTAGGTATGGTGGACTCATTTGGCACACCTTTGGGTTTAACGAGTTGGATGCACAAGCAGTATTCCCGCTTAGTCCAAATGAAGGCTAGCAAATAGATTGAGAAGTGACCAACCAAGAGACAAAAATGATCATAAACGAGCATTAAACATAACTAACACCGAATAATGCATCACAAGTAGGATGTAACTTTATTGCATAACTATTGACTTTCATGCTTGCATAGGAATCACAAACCTTAACACCAATATTCTTACTAAAGCATAATTACTCACCAACATGACTCACATATTACTATCTCCATATCTCAAAACTATTACAAGGAATCAAGTTTATAATATCCAATGATGTTCATGATAGTTTTTATTATATCCCCCTTGAATATCTATCACTTTGGGACTAATTTCATATATTACTATTGCTAATAACAAGCTCTCAAATAAATTTAAGTGAAGCATGAGAGCACATATTTCTTCAAAAATTAAAACACCACCATGCTAAAAAAGATATAAGTGAAGTAGTAGAGCAATTCCATAGCTCAAAAAAATTTAACTGAAGCACATAGAGCAATTCTATAGCTCAAAAAAATTTAAGTGAAGCACATAGAGCAATTCTAACAAATCATAGCATCATTATGGCTCTCTCAAATAGGTGTGTCCAGCAAGGATGATTGTGACAAACTAAAAAGCAAAACAAGCAAAGACTCATATAATACAAGACGCTCCAAGCAAAACTCATGATATGTGACGAATAAAAATATAGCTCCAAGTAAAATTACCGATTGTCGTTAGAAGAACAAGGGGATGCCTTCCGGGGCATCCCCAAGATTAGTTGCTTCGTTCTCCTTGAATATTATGTTGGGGTGCCATGGGCATCCCCAAGCTTAGGCTCTTTTCACTCATTATTCCTTCATCCATCGCGATCTCACTAAAAACTTGAAAACTTCAATCACACAAAACTTAACAAAACCTTCGTGAGATCCATTAGTATAATAAAGCAAATCACCACTTTAAGTACGATTGTAAACCCATTCATATTTTATTATTGCATATACCTACTGTATTCCAACTTTACCATGGCTTATACCCCCCCGATACAATCCATAGATTCATCAAAATAAGCACAGAATGCAACGAAAACATAATTTGTCAAAATTAGAACAGTCTGTAGAAAACTGAATTAAGATCATACTTCTGTAACTCGAAAAATTCTGAAAATTTAGGAAGACGTGGGAAATTTGTTTGTCAATCATGTATAAAAAAGTAGAATTTTCCATGTTCCAGCAAATTTTAACAATTTTGCTACTGGACGCGAAACCTTCTGTTTTTCAACAAGATCAAGTCAACTATCATCCAACATAATCCTAAAGGCTTTACTTGGCACAAACACTAACTTAACATAAAAACACAATCATAACAGTAGCATAATTGTGTAAACACACAAGAACATAAACAAAAGGTGAAAATTTTATTTTATTCATTGGGTTGCCTGCCAACAAACGCTATTGTTATGGCCATCAATATAGACTTGAGATTTTATTGATGCTCACATGAAAGATAAAAGTTGAAACACAAGGAGAGCATCATAAAACATGTGACAAACACATTTAAGTCTAACATACTTCCTATGCACAAGTATTTTATAGGCAAACAAATTATCAAGACAAGCAATATATAGCATATGCAAAGGAGAGGAATAAAACATTGACAATCTCAACATAACGAGAGGTAATTTAGTAACATGAAAATTTCCAAAACCATATTTTCCTCTCTCATAATAATTACATGTAAGATCATAATCAAAGTCAACAATATAGCTATCATATAAAATTTTCTCTTCAAGATCCACATGCATAAAAGTTTTATAATCTTCCAAAATAGTGGGATTAACATCAACTAAAGTCATGACCTCTCCAAACCCATGTTTATCAATAATTTCATAAGGTTGAACACTCTACAAATATGTGGGATTAGTTTTACCTAAAGTTGACGCTCTTCCAAACCCACTTCCAATATTATTGCAAACATTATTATCAATTTCATATTCATCATGAGGCTTAAAGAAATTTTCAAGATCATAAGAAGCATTATCACCCCAGTCATGATCATTACAACAAGGAGTGGACATAATGAAATCATCATCCCCAAGCTTGGGGTTTTGCATATCATTAACACAATTGACATTAATAGAACTTATAATAATATCATTGCAATCATGCTTTTCATTCAAGGAGCTATCATGAATCACCTTATAAATTTCTTCTTTTAACACTTCATAAAAAATTTCAGATTCACGAATTTCAAGCAAAACTTCATAAAGATAATATAGTGCACTTATCTCACTAGCAATTGGTTCATCATAATTGGATATTTTAAAAAGATTAGCAAGAGGATGAGGATCCATCTTATTTTTAGCAAGCGAAGATCAAGCCAATAGAAGGCACATGGCAACACAAGCAAATATAGCAAACAAGCAAAAATGCAAACGGAAAATATTTTTGTATTTTTGTAAAAACTTTTTACAAGTGGGGGAGATGAAAACGAGAGGCAAATGGGAAATTAACTAATTGCAAGGAGATGAGATTTGTGATTGGGTACTTGATAGATGTTGATGGTGTCTCCCCGGCAACGGCGCCAGAAATTCTTCCTGGTTGCTTGTATCTGCATTGGTATTTCCCCGAAGAGGAGAGGATGAATCAGCATAGCAAAGGTAAGTATTTCCCTCAGTTATGAAACCAAGGCTATCAATCCAATAGGAGAACCAAGCAACACTATGTAAACATCACCTGCACACAAATAACAAATACTTGCAACCCAACACGTAAGAGGGGTTGTCAATCCCTCCTCGATATTGAGATAGATTAAATTGTATGAGATTGTATAAATAGATCTAACAAAAACACAAAATAAAATAAATAAAGAAAAATTGCAGCAAGGTATTTTTGGTTTTAATATGATAGGAAATAGACTCGGGGGCCGTAGTTTTCATCAGAGGCTTCTCTCAAGAAAATAGCATATGGTGGGTAAACAAATTACTGTTGGGTAATTGATAGGAGAGCGAATAATCATGACGATATCCAAGGGAATGATCATGCATATAGGCATCACATCCAAGATTAGTAGACCAAAACGATTCTCCATCTACTACTATTACTCCACACATTGACCGCTATCCAGCATGCATCTATAGTGTATTATGTCCATGGAAAAACTGAGTAATGCAATAAGAACAATGACATGATGTAGACAAGATCTATTCATGTAGGAATAGACCCCATCTTTTTATCCTTAATAGAAACGACACATGCATTTCATGTCTCTTTCTATCACTGAGATTGAGCACCGCAAGATCGAACCCATCACAAAGCACCTCTTCCCATGGCAAGAAGAGTCAATCTAGTTGGCCAAAGCAAACCAAAATTTCGGAGAAGAAATACTAGGCTATAACAATCATGCATAAAAGAGTTCAGAAAAGACTCAAATAATATTCATGCATAGAACTGATCATAAAGTTACTATTCATCGAATCCCAACAAACACACCGCAAAAAGTCCATACATCAAATAGATCTCCAAGAACATCGAGGAGAACATTGTATTGAAGATCGAAAAGAGAGAAGAAGCCATCTAGCTACTAGCTACCGACCCATAGGTCTGTGGTAAACTACACACGCATCATCGGAGGGGCAACAAGGATGATGAAGAACCCCTCCGTGATCGTTGCCCTCTCCGGCAGAGTGCCGGAAAAGGACTCTAGATTGGATTTCGTGGTTCTGGAACTTGCGACGGTGGAAAAAGTATTCTCTCGACTCCCCTGGGGTTTTGGGGATTTTAGAGTATTTATAGAGGTGGAGGTCGGTGGAGAAGCTTCCGTGGGCTCCACTACCCACCAGGGCGTGTCGGGTGCCTCTAGCATGCCCTGGTGACTAGTGGGCCCCACAGGCCTCCTCCCTTGTGCTCCTTTGGCTCCCTGGGTGTCTTTTTGGCAGAAAAAAAAATCTCCAAAAAGTTTCATGGCATTTGGACTTCATTTGGTATTGATTTTCTGCGAAGTAAAAAAAGCAAAAAACAGCAACTTGCAGTGGGCACTATGTCAATAGGTTAGTCCCCAAAAATGAAATAAAGTTGCTAGTAAATGAATATAAAACATCCAAGATTATGATATAACAGCATGAAACAATAAAAAATTATAGATACGTTGGAGACGTATCGGGCGCCTCCTCCAATCCATATCTATGCTGTAGAATAGGTTGCATTGCAAAGTTCTAGACATCAATTTCCAAAATTTGATGAGTCAAACTAGCCTCCAACGGCCAGGCAACTTCAACAACCAACAAAGTAGTTTTCTCCTTCTCAGAGCCTTGCCACTTTGTTTGTTTGTACCTTTTTGCGTATGAATCATGTTCACACTCTTCAAGGCAGTGCCTTGACACTTAAATCTGCTATGTATTCAACATCAAAACCCTACCAAATCCTTCTCAGGGGCGCGACCTCTACACTCTCACGGATGGAGAAGTTGCTGTCAACAAAGAGATGTGCTTTTAAGAGGGCGCTTGTTCTCAGCAGACTACTCTTTTGTGTTGTGCAAACTAAATCACACAAAAACCAGGGATGGGCTATCCAGACCCTGCCATTTTTCCACACTTTGCCAGGACGCTCTCTACCTTGGTTTTGTACGAGGATTGACCATCATCTGTTCAAAATAAAATGCACGGGTTGAAAATGACAGATTATGTGATAATGGTTATCCAACACAAGCTTAGCAGCTCTTTTCTCAATTAATATCACAACCGGACAGTTATAAATGGCCTCCTATTCAGGCCTATCTAGTTCATGGCTCATATGGAACATGTCAAAAATATTCAAGACAGATGCTGATAATAATCATGAATTACGCGTATGTAATTCTCAGAATAGAAAATAGGTAGCTTAAATCTGTGCTAGAAGAAAAATAAAGCTCCAGCTATCACAACACAAACATGTGATCGATTCCAAGGGAATGATAACCGAAAGCACAAGCCAAAATACTAGCATGGGGATCCTATCAAACAAAACATGCACCTTTACTAAAACCGCATAGCAACAGTACTACTGGAGTAGAAAAATGGCCTAACCAAAAGAGGCATGGCCAGGAGAGAATTAAATGGCAGCACACACATTGTTACAAGCTACTGCCTCCGTCCCACAATATAAGACATTTTTGCAAGTTGTTATAGGTTGCAAAAACATCTTATATTGTGGGGCGGAGGGAGTACATAACAATAAAGCTACAATAAGCACTTAGTTTTGATAAAACAAAGACGTGGAATTTCACTAGCATGAATGAAGTATGTATCTATAGTGTAGTGACCCAACACAACAACAGCTACAGAGAGGCAAGTGGCATAGGAAATAGAGCTCTCAAGATCACATCATCAACAATGGCTCGATGGCAGGTACACAGAGCAGCCATAGCTCAAGGGACAGAGGGGAGGACCAGGGAAAATCAGTAACCTACCAGAACAGTTGTAGGCAAGGCCGTACAACACCTGCACTATTAAATCGCATGGTAGAAGGGCCACACACGAGGCCACGGGCATCGGACCAAGCCTTCAACCCATCACACACTGGAGGATACAACTAGCTCCTAGAAACCTTCGCCATGGAGACAGCGACGACAACCACCAGGCGACACCAATAGGAGCCAAGCCACAAATCCATGTGCATGCGGGGCCACGATGCCAGGACCAACCTGATCATACATCAACAGAATTGTTGTCACACATGTTATAACTAATTGGAACAAATTCAAAGCATACACATTGGTTAGACATGATAACATGGATCTGCAAAACACTGAGCATGTCAAAAAAGGAATCCCAGAAAATGCAATAGCACAGGATTAAGAAAGAACCACGCAAACTACATTTACTTGTTTCTAGAAGCAGTAGAAATAATAATAGCATCAGGAGCTGGATGCAAGTGGTTCAAACAAGTCAATGCATACACTTAAGGAAACAACAGTTCTTTAACGATACTTGTTGTGCTGAAAGCTTAATATTACAACATGAAAGTAAGATAAGAAGATCGTTTATCCTCCAAGTGCAATCATTTTAAAAATTGGTCCCTACATGACATGAGCAAAATCACAAAAAAATATTTTTTTCTCGATGGCCAGCACCATTTGCTGGTTTCATTCTAGATGACTCAAATGAAAGGTTGCACAATACACACTCAAACTCCAGAGTTTGGGGTATCACAAACCATCAAGGCTAATGACATGTTTATTTAACAAAAAAAAAAAAGAACTGTCGAGAGCATCTAAACCGAGTAAGTCTAACACAAAGAGCTCATACTATATTGTGAAGAAACACGTATGTGTGTTAGAAATGGCAGCCCGTCTTATCAACACAAACAGATGTTCAAGGACTAAATCATGTCCATAGAGCAAAGCGGACAGGGACAAAAAATGCATCTTTTAAGCCATCAAATTTGTGCTAGATAAAAAATAAAGCTCCAGCCATCACAGCACAAATATATGACAGGTCCCAAGAAAATTATAGCACAAAACACAAGCATTTTGTTCTATTTGATAGTCATTAACAAAACATGCACCCATTACCAAGACCACATAGCTGCAGTAGCATTCGAGTAGAAAAAAGGACCTAACTAGCACAGAACTACAAGAGACCAATTTCATTGAAGAAAGATCAGCATTCACATTATTGTGGTCCGAACACTAAATCATCAAATCGATGGCTGTCACCGGTCGCTCATGGCTCGATGACTGGCACGACGGTCGCCACACACAGCATGAGAGAGAGAGAGAGGGAGAGAGCAGATTAGAGGAACAACAAGCTTACCTGTGCTAGAACCAAAGAGGAAGCGACCACTAGAGGGACAGGAAGGGAGGCGTCTGAGTGACCATCGGATTAGTTAGAGCTTATTCATTGGCCAGTGCTGCTTCGCCATCCAAACTTGTGTCAAATGGCACTGTTGTCTCAGAAGATATGCCCAGCAACAACACTACAATTGTGAGCAAACCAAAATCATTAGTGCTCAAGAAGGAAACTATAGAGAAGGTTTGTCAAAAATTAAGGTGGCCATAACCCAAAATATGGAGCTAGACAGGAGCAGTCAAAGCTTACCAGAAATTCCAAAACAACCAAAGCAAGCGAGGTTTAGTCTGGTAAATATCAGCCACAAGCACTAGACTAGTAACCAATAGGACACCATCTTGTTTCCTATGAAATTGGGTTGAAGTATTTTTAATCCATACCCTTGACCTTTAAATAGTATTTGACCGTAAGTTCCTTCAAAGAAGCAACTAATATCTAAAAAACAAGCCCCATCAGGTCATCACCAAGATTAGAACTAGTCAACTAGAAGTAATTATGTAACTCTGCATGCAGTTACATTACGGTTCACTCTACACGCTAAACAGTAGCATGCCAAAAATCCTAAATAAGTATTAGAACCCAACAAAACAACATATACAGTAGCACAAGGCCCTAACTAGCACAAGGACCAATTTCAACAAGTTCATCACAATCTCAAGATTATGGTGGCCAGAAGACCACCATCAGACAACATGACTACATAACCGATCCCTAAACCATTGGCTTGATGGCTAGCACCACAACTGCACACAGCTTAATGACCGGACCATCTTAGGGCACATGGAGAGAGGGAGGAGGGACTTACCAGATACAAGAAGCCAAGGTAGCCGGACAAGGAGGTTACAACACAGCCACCATCATCGAAGACCACGACAACAACCACCATGTCAGTGATGATGACAGCCACTTCTGCTTGACAACAATCTCCAGGCGGCCCTTGAGCTTGTCAAGTTCCCTGGGTGCCCTATAACAGCCTAGAGAAGAGAGGAGTGAGCAAAAGATTGTTCACAAAAAAAGACTCTAGAAGAATGACTGGCTTAATTCAAACATGAAATAAATCTGCTATGTATTCGACATCAAAAGCTTACCAAATCCTTCTCAGGGACACAGCCTCTGCTCACAAGGTTGAGAAGTTGGTGTCAGCAAAGACATGTGATTTTACGAAGGTGCTTGTTCTCAGAAGATTACTCTGTGCCTTGAGTAAACTAAACAACACAGAAATTTGCCACACTTTGTTTGGACACTTTCTGCCTTGGTTTTGCACAAGGTTTGAACATGACCTATTCAAAAGAAATGTATGGTTTGAACATGACAGATATGTGATAATGGATATCCAACACAAGCTAGCGGCTCCTTTCTCAATTAATATTATGAATGGACAGTCATAAATGGCCTCATTTTCAGGCCTAGTACCTATCGACGCAAATGGATGTTCAAGGACTAACTCATGTCAACAGAGCAAGGACACAAAATTCAAAATTTTCAAAAAAAGGACACGACATTCAAGCCTCAGACAGTGGATAGAAAAAAAATGCATCTTTTACGCCACCAAATAGGTGCTAGAGGATAATAAGGCTCCAACTATCATAGCACAAACGTATGACAGATACCAAGAAAATGATACTCCCTCCAATCCATATTAATTGTCGTTGATTTGGTACAACAACTTTGTACTAAATCAGCGACAATTAATATGGATTAGAGGGGTAGCACATTTTATATCAATTGCCATAATAGTTATAATTTCAACTTGGTCTAACAACAAAAATATCTCCTTAAATGAAACCCTTGCGGTTGGATGCAACGAAGTAAAATCTTTGCTCTGGACAATAAAAATCAAAGAAATGCATATCGTTCATCGGTCAGTCAAGCACACAATCATGAATTCCATATATGGCAGAGTGAAAATCAACAATCATTGATCATACTTTGGCAACTTAATTTTGCAGGTGGTCGTGTCATGCTAGTGGCAGATGGTCTGTATATGACAGCATAGCAAGTTGGTGCCCTTCGAGGATATTATAGTTATTTCAGGTTCCAACACAAGAGAATAATAAAGCTCTTGGGCACTATCTTCAACCTGATGTGCAGTCTGACTTAGTCCCAAGTAGGGTACAGAAAACAATGTGCCCCGTTCTTTTTCGACGGAGAAACAATGCCAAGGTCATGTGTCTCAAAGTCATATATAGCACAGTTGTAATTTCTGAGTTCAGAAAGTCATGTATAGGTTCATGTTTGGGAGAGAACGTCATTTCCCACAATAGGTGATTAGGACTAGAATTACACGTATGGTTATGTGACAGCTGTATGCAATCAAATTAACGTTCATTCAAGAATGTGAAACTCATATTGCTATCTACACAACAAGAAGTAACTGCAAGGCGTGGAAAAAAAGCAACTGCAAGGGTTAAACCTATAAGGTTCATATTGGAACTGCAGCAGAAACACCATGGCAATGTTCCGCATGTATAAGAACCCTAGAACACAAAACAACCATATCACTAGTAGACAAAATCAGAGCTAAACTTGATGGCAAAATCCACTAAAACGGTGATATTAACTATTATGACAGAATCACAAGAAGCACAGAGCATCACCACAGCCAAGAACCATAGAAATTTCCATGACGCGATGGCCAGCACAAAATTTAACACGGCTCGACGGCAGTGAGCACATAGAGCATGGGGGAGAGAGAGCAAAGGAGAGGAACCAGATCTTACATATGCCAGAATAGAAGTGGCTATCGAAGGGGAAGGGCAGGAGGTATCAGAGTAAGCGCCGCGCAGGCCAACAAACTTGCTGGTGATGTTGGACATCTTGTCCCTGCGCACACCACACCGCAGCCTCTTGTGCACCTGCGTCGAGAAACTCATCAGAAAAGAAGCTAATCGGCCTAGAACAACATGGCATGAAGACAGTATTCATTTATCAAATGTATTGGAAGTGATGTGGTTTCTAAGGTTATGTAGTGTTGCAGGAACATGGAGTAAGGTATGGACTGGTAGTTATGAAGGGACGACGGTTTGGGATGCGGGACGCACAACCTTCCCTCCTGACGTACCACAACACCCTCCTACTATACCACGTCAGCAAGTGCTTCTTTTCTAGCCATCCAAGATCGTCAAACCGGTTGGGTAAATTGTGTCCGGTCATTTTCTTTTCTTTTCATTTTTGCCACGGGGGTCAGGTCATTTTTCTAAACTAATAACAATGTTTCTTTAACAGGTTACTCCCTCCGTTCCATTATATAAAATGTTTTCACATTCAATATGTGAGTATATTGGATGTAATAAAATCTTATATTATGGGACAGAGGAGTAACTTTCTTGTTAATTTAAAATGTAGTACCAACGTCAAGAATCGCGGACAACAGAGATCCAATAAAGAGAAGTAGTTAAGTTAAGTGTATAAAAGGACTTTCCTGGTTTTCAGTTTCGACCAAATCCACACATTCAACATATACCACCACACCATTTTTTTTAAATGGAGGCAAAAGATTTTGCCTCATCTATTAATTAAAAAGTGAATAAAGTTTGTAGCCATTGTACCATCTGAACTTTTTTTAAATAGTCGTTTTGTTTGGTTTGCAACCAATTAGTTGTAGCCTGCACTAGAAAGTTATAGATTAGATTTTCCCAAGTTTGTATACGGAGAGAGCTGCGTGCCCTTGCTAATCACTAGAGGACCCACCGATCAATTATGGAACTTGTTGCTTGCACTTACCGGTCTGAAAGAGCTGCGAAGCGACGCCAAATAATTGGCGTAGGTTTTCTGCGCCCTCAACTCGCCCGCCCGCTGGCGGAAATTACACGGGCGGACGGCGGGCGCTCAGGACGAGCCAATCTTTCGGTAGCGATCCAAACAACAACCAAATACTGTGGGCTAGCCAATATTTTGGTAGGGTCGACATTGGCTGTAATCCAAACAGCCCCTAAGCGTAAAATGTCACTTGAAATAGAGGTGGTCCACCGATTCTTGCACTTGTCTACATAATGGGTAAAGTCCACAATTTAGCCAATATATCCACGGTCCAAATTCTTTTTTGGGTGGTTAAGCAAGCAAAGAACTTGACTTTAGGCAGAGCCCAAACTTTCCAAATGGTATGCTCCATAGGGGAATGAAGAATGTCAAGGAATTGAGACTTGTAGGTGGACTCTCCCGAGTAGACTCTGCTGTTGGTGTGGTTATAAACAGTGTCATCATCGGCCTTCTCGTGGAGTATAAAGGGGGAAATATCTGGTACTCCCACCCCTAGGGTGCTCCTAGTGCTCCAAAACTCGGTAGCACATTTTTAAATATTCGAAAAATTCTGAAAAAAAATCCAGCACATTGACACAACATCAAAGTATGTTGTCAAAAAATATGAAATCAAAATTCGAAACATAGCTTGAGAAACATAAATGACAAATTCGACAGTAAATAGTACACAACATAAGTTGGGCTTTAGATTAGGCCCATTATCACGTTGATGTCCATTTTTTTCATTTTTGTATCTCGAGCAATGTTTTGAATTTTGATTTGAATTTTTTTTAACAACATACATTGATCTTGTGTCAATGTGCTGGATTTTTTCAGAATTTTTTAAACATTTTAAAATGTGCTACCCAGTTTGGAGCACCGGGAGCACCCTAGGGGTGGGAGTACCAGATATTTCCCCGAGTATAAAGCCCCTGCATAGTGTCCCGCATCCTCCATGTGCCTACTCGACAAGCTCGCTGATGAGATGACCAAGGGGCTGTCTACAGATGTTTTGCAAGAACTTTATTCCAATCTTTACATGCATGTCGGACAAGCGATTGTACCACGAGTAACAAGGAAACACAAACGGTTGTAGCAGGAGTACACACCCAATTACGGAACGTTTTCGCATGCGCGCGAGGAGGGAATGCTAGATGTGGGCGCTACGTAGCAAGACGGTGTCCATGGTGAGCCCCGGGCCGAAGCCAAACAGCACGCCCCACTCGCACCCCTCTCCGGTGGTGCCGCATCCCTCCAAGGCGGACCACCGCCGTATCTCGTCCAGGACAAACCACGCGCACGCGCTGCCCATATTCCCGTACTCCGCCAGCACCTTGCGAGATGCCCTCATCTTCTCCGGTTTAAGTCCCAGCGCCCCCTCCACCTTGTCGAGGATCGCACGGCCCCCCGGATGCACCGCCCAGAACAGGGAGTTCCTATCGCCGGCATTGGTGACGCCGGAGCCGTCGAGCATATCCTGGAGGCCGGCCTCGATATTTTTGGCGATAAGCGACGGGACCTCGCTGATGAGGCCGAAGGTCAGGCCCACCTCCCGGATGAGCCCCTGTATGGCGCTGCCGGTCTCCGGTATGAGGTTCTGCGTCGCGTGCACGATGTCGAACAGCGGCTTCTCTGCGGCCCAGTCGGCATCGGCCCCGACGACGACGGCGGAAGCCCCGTCCCCGAAGAGGGCCTGGCAGACCAGGTTGTCCATGTGGGCGTCGTCGACGCCGCGGAAGTACATGAGGTTGGTCTCGACGCAGACGGCCAGCACGCGTGCCCCACCGTTGTTCTCGGCGAGGTCCTTCGCCAGACGCAGCACCGCCGCGCCCACGAAGCAGCCCTGGTGGTAGAGTGCGACGCGGCGGACGGAGGGGGAGAGGCCGAGGAGCCGTATGATGTGGTAGTCGGCGCCAGGCATGTCGCTGCCGCCGCTGGTGGAGCCCACAATGAGGTGGGTGATGTCCGCGATCCGACCTCCCCACTCCTTGAGCGCGGCGGTGGCCGCAGCAGTAGCGAGTTCCGGGACCTTCTCGGAGATGATGGCCTGGCGCATGTCCAAACTAGGCGCCATGTAGGTGGTCATCTCCGGATTAGCAGCCAGCAGTGCCTCGTCGATGTAGAGGTGCCGCTTCTTGATGGTCGATTTCTCACCTGCAGTTTTTTTTACCGTTGAGCAAAGGTCAATATATATAAGAATCCATCTTATTGACGGGACACAAATAACTAGTTAATAACACGAGAGCATGTAACTTCACGTGAAAGTTGTACTTCATCCATTCCAAAATATAAGACCTTTTATAGATTACAATATAGACTACACATACGGAGCAAAATGAGTGAGTCTATACTCTAAACCATGCTTATATACCATTCGCAAAAAAATATATATATACATCCGAATGTAGTTCATATTGAAATCTCTAAAAAGACTTCTGTTTAGCTAATTTAATTGTCAATAAAAAATTGTAGCTGATTTTGTACTAAATTTATGACCATACTATGGCACAAAATAAGAAGAGGCCTAATAAATCCGGACAGAAGGAGTATGCATTTAGTTAGACCTAAATATCTATCACAAGAAAAGATATCTATTTTGAGTTGTTTCAGTACACCCATTACAGAGAAATCAAGTTGCTTAGTTTTGCCTAATAAAATTTAAAATCTTGAACTAAAATATTTTTTATTTAAGGACATAATATCCTCGAATTAGATTCCTAAAATTTCCTAGAATCAATATGTTAAGTTTCTACTTCCACTTAAAATTTGAATTTTGAAAATCATGTTTTTCTACAAATAATTATAAAATTTATAAAATCATGAAAACTTGAGAATTGCATATTTTCCAAAATTCCATGATACTCGGTGGACTGACAAATAGGGGATAAATAGGTGCATCTGCCATTTGATTGGCAGATAAATCAATTAATCAACTGATATATGAGTTAATTTGGCTACTCGATGACCCACTGAGCATGAATTAATTGGCCAGTTAACTGATTTATGTGCCAATATTTTGAACGTTGATGTGTGTATATATCGTGTATGGTTGCAAATATAATATTAATACACAAAGTGCATATAAGTCGCAATATGGTGCTAGCTTTAAAAATAATATATTTAAGGTTTTGCCAATAAAAAGGGAAAAAGTTTACATAATTCAGTATATTTTTCAAAGGGAAGCAAAAACATTGTGAAGATATTTTCTTGGCAAATCGAATGATATAATTTTCAGCTTCAGTTCCATCAGGTTTAATACATGCTTATCACGAGGGCCTTGTTACTTCTTGCAGGGAAGCAAAACAAAAACATGTTTTTCAAAGGGAAGCAAAAAAAAACATGTTTTTCAAAGAAAAGAAAATACGTACATATGCGCCTGAACTTGTCCTTGAGGTGTTGCTTGTGGTCACTGTTGGTGACACGGAAGTAGAAGTCTGGGAACGTGCTCTGCTCCACCACGTTGCTGGGGTTGGCCGTCCCTATGGCCAAGATGGAGGCCGTGCCCATGGCCTTCTTCTGCCCGTGCACCCTACCTACATCACCCTGGCTGCCCATGGCTACGTCTACGCTGGCCTCCTGGGCGGAATGCTTTCTTCTAAGAATAGACCAAGTTCAGGCGCATCAGGTTTAATATATGCTTATCACGAGGGCCTTGTTACTTCTTGCAGGGAAGCAAAAAAAAAAAACATGTTTTTCAAAGAAAAGAAAATACGTACAAAGCCTCCTGGGCGGAATGCTTTCTTCTAAGAATAGACCAAGTTCAGGCGCATCAGGTTTAATATATGCTTATCACGAGGGCCTTGTTACTTCTTGCAGGGAAGCAAAAAAAAAAAACATGTTTTTCAAAGAAAAGAAAATACGTACATATGCGCCTGAACTTGTCCTTGAGGTGTTGCTTGTGGTCACTGTTGGTGACACGGAAGTAGAAGTCTGGGAACGTGCTCTGCTCCACCACGTTGCTGGGGTTGGCCGTCCCTATGGCCAAGATGGAGGCCGTGCCCATGGCCTTCTTCTGCCCGTGCACCGTAGCTACATCACCCTGGCTACCCATGACTACGTCTACGCTGGCCTCTGAGTGGAATGCTAGCTTCTAGATTAGACGGATAAACCTCAAGCTAGTCGAGACTCTGCTTGGCTTCTCAACTCCAGGAGCCTAGCATGTCTATTTATAAGTTAGGGCTGCATCTGCGTTGATGGGTAGGTGTGTGGCCTGATCAGCGCACGCATTATACTCCGATTCTTATTTGTAGTGGACATGGAGTGTACTACATGTATTGATGCGTAGGTGTGTGGCCCACGCATTATACTCTGATTCTTCGTCCTAGCTCTGATTCTTATTTCCATTTCTTGATTGTATGAAATCTTCTTCGTACTCCCTAATTATCGTTAGCTGATACCAACACTAATAACTTTTAAAATACAAGGTGGTTGGTGGTTGGCATATATCCCTTTATTTTTTGCTGCAGAGCTTGATTGTTGTCGTGTCATTATCTGAAGTTGTGAACTATGACCTGAACTCTTGAGGGATTATATTTCAGGTTACAAGTTAGTTGTTGCCACGTAGGTGCATCCGTGCATGGCCCGTTCAATTCCAACGCATGTAATATACTCCGATTCTTTTTTTTTTTTGAACACACTCCGATTCTTATTTATGGTGGACTTGGAGTATAATGCATTCGTTGATGCGTGGTGTGTGGCCCGTGGTCTATGCTCCGATTCTTATTTTCATCTCCTGATCGTTGGAATCTTCTTCCTTCCCCCGAGTTTTCCATAGCTGATACCTGCACTAACTGCTAAAATAATATGTGGTTGGTATATAATCCCAAGTCCCCCGTTTTTTTTTTCTTTTACTCCAGAGTTCGTTTGTTCCAGTGTCATTATCTGATGTTAGTTCTGCTGTGACATAGGACAGTCATTTCAGGAGCAGCTACAACTGCGAAGGGTTGATCGTTTACGGGAGTTTTACCAGGCTAGGCTGACTTGGATTGTTGTGGTTTGTACTTTGTACTTCAGGTACAAGTTAGTACTTCCGTTGGACTGCCGGCCTCTAAAACATACATAGTATTTATCCGTGGATAATGATACGGGTGTTGACCATCTAACGCTTACCGTAAACGTCCGCCGGCAATACAAACAATTTGGCAGTAATTCATGCAAACACAATGCAAGTCGTTCAAACGGACATAAGTTCAATATACTTTATATAAACTGGATGATATTTCGTCGGTTCAACTAATAAAATCTAAAAAAAACTACCTTGCGGCACCTCCATTCGCCATTGCCGTCTGTGTCCTTGTCGTCATCGTCGTCAGAGTGGTCCTTCTAGCGGCGTAAGGGCGCAGGGGCGCGACAGCCTTGCCCTGATGCCGTCTGTCCCTCGCGGAGGAGCTGCTCCGCTTCCTCTTGCGCCATGTGGATCGCCGCCGCGGCCAACACCGATCCTAATCAGGGAGCGTTGCCCTTGCCCCTACCGACGGCCTCGATGGTTCGCTCAGCGACCACTCCTCGCCGATCTTAGTGTGCTCCCATTGAGGTAGCGTAGTCGCGGCGGTGGTTAGCGGTCGGTCACGGGCCCAGGCTTCCGCGAGGTCGGGATCCGTGTGGACCCAGTTTGGCACCTCGTCGGACTTTGCGAACGCCGAACGACCTGCTGTGTTGTGTCGCTCCCACCGCGCCACCTCCCCGGCTGCCCTCTCCTCGGCCGCCATGATGCTCCACGATGACGAGCAGGCGTGACCGTCGCCACCATCGAGGTAGTGGCTCTTATTCGTATTTTCATGTCCAAACTTGTTGGAACCTTGTTGCCGACGGTGGCGATGCGGGTTCCCCATTCACGCGGCATTCGATTTGGAAGTCGCGGTTGCAGCCGCCCGCCGCTGCGGAGAACCATGACTTTGGCATAGTGCGGTGTGGTATGGACGGCGTTGGAGCAGAGGGGATCAGATAGGCTGTGAGCAAAGACGAGAGGTGTGGTGTGGTGTGGACGGCGACGGAGTTGTGGTTAAATAGCCGTGGCCAGGTGAAGGGACTGGAGGCTGGCTTATATGGCATACCAGCCGGAATAGGCTTCTCGGTCGACACGTCAGCATTAAAGCGGCCCTGCCCGCTTGTTCTGTCGCGTAACTCTGACCGACATCAATGCCGTGGAGTCATGTCCGCCCTGGAGCGGAGCTGACCAGCATGTATGGGCGGCAACCGCTTTGCGTGGATAGGGTTTCTCGGACAGAGAGGTTTTTGGATGGGTTTGGGTCCGTAACCGATGAGGTATCATGTTGGATGGCAAAATATGAACAAATACATTAGTCCGGACGTTTGTAGATCATTCGAGGGCCCGGGTCGTGGATGCTCTTAGAGCAGCTCTAGCAGGCCCCGTATACGCCGAGCTGCAAAACTCGTTTACAGTTCGCGGAAAAATGGTTTTGCAGGCCAGCGCGGGCGCCGGCCGAGCAGACCCCGCATACACTGTAAAACGGAATATTCGCAGATATTCCGTTTTACAGTTCTACTATGCGGGGTCTGCTCTGTCGGCGCCCTCGCCGGCCCGCAAATCAGATGTGTTTTTATCTGAATTTGACACATATGCCACATATTCAGAATTATTAATTCAATATAAGATAAAATGTCAATATTACAATACAACAATCATCCAAATTACAAATAATTATTGAAATCACCGAAGCAAATTAAACAGTTCAATACAAAACTTGTCCCGAATACAAATCACACATGAATTAAATAAAATGAATGCAAAAATGGAATGTGTTACTGCCCTGCCCTTTGCCAATGGTGCTCAATGAGATTCTCCTGAAGCTGGAAGTGGGTGTTTGCATTTTCAATCTCCCTGTAGGTCTGAAGAAATGCTCTAATGCGGTTAGGGTCTCTAGCTGGTTTGACACGGCTACCCACATTGTCGTAGAAGAACTTCCAAGTTCAAGCCTCTCTCATCTTCGAGAGTCATATTGTGAAGAATAACACATAGCATGTCATGATGTTTTTCAAGGATCGCTTGTCCCAAAAACGAGCAGGACCACGAACAATGGCAAACCTTGATTGCAAAACCCCGAATGCTCTTTCAATATCTTTTCGGGCTGCCTCTTGGACCCTTGCAAATTCATATTGTTTCATAGTTTTGGGGTCTTTGATACTCTTGACAAATATGCACCAAGAATGGTAGATACCATCTGCAAGATAGTACCCCTTTGTATATTCATGCCTATTAATAGTGTAGTTGCAAGCAGGAGCATCACCACTAGCAAGCCTAGCAAACAAATGAGACCGTTGCAACACATTGATATCATTGAGAGTACCCGACATACCAAAAAAGCAATGCCAAATCCATAAATCCTCTGATGCTACGGCCTCTAGCACAATTGTTGCATCACGAGACTTGCCACAATACATTCCCTGCCATGCCTTCAGGCAGTTTTTCCATGTCCAATGCATACAATCAATGCTTCCTAGCATGTCAGGCCAACCTCTTCTCTCACTTGATGCCATCAACTTTTTTGTGTCTTCCTCGTTGGGTGCCCGAAGATATTCAGGACCAAAGACACAGATGATCACTTTGACAAACCTACGCACTAACTCAATTGTAGTATCTTCACCGATGCGAAGGTACTCATCGGCACAGTCAGCCGGAATGCCGTATGCAATTACCCGTATAGCTGCCGAGATTTTTTGATATGCATTAAATCCCTTCAAGCCAGCGGCATATCTTCTTTGAGTAAAATACCGAAAATTGGCCTCGCAAGCTTGCACAATTTTTACAAAGAGGGATCGGCACATTCTGTACTTTCTCCGGAAGAGGTGCGGTGGATATGTTGGATTGTCCGCGAAGTAGTCTTGCATCAACATCTCGTTCCTGAGATGGCGATTTCGAGGAATGGAAAGACGACCGACGGTCAATCCTCGCTGTCTCTTTCGGTTCTCATCTTCGTGCTCCTTCACGGAGAGGGCCATCACCAACATCTGTTGCCGATGGTTGACAAGCAGCGTCTCAACATCCGAGTCGTCCGAATCGGACGAATCCTCGAGCAAAAACCTCTCGCAAGGGCTCAATTCCATCTAAATTCACAAATACGAACATCGCATGAACCAACTATGCATAGCGCATTCCAAAGCACAAGCACAAGTACTCATCGGCGGCTCGGGGCCGTGGCTCTGCGGCGGTGGATCCCGAGGCGGCGACGGCGACTAGGGGCGACTCGGCTCGGCGGATCCGGGGAGTCGGTAAAGCGGCTAGGTGGAACAGGGTGAGGGGCACCCCCACGACGTGATTCTGTGCGCAGATTTGCCCGGAATCGCCGGCGGCGGACGGGCGGAACCAATGGCGGGCGGCTGCGGAAGGGGGTGGGGAACGGGGCGCGTGCTAAAATGTCCCTCCCGCCGACCGCTTTTCTGGGATACAGGGCACCGTCGGGTCGAGTGGAAAACCTGCGTTTTCGCGGGTTGGAGATGGGATTTTACCGCACCCCTCAAAATTTTTTACGGGTCCGACGCGTTTACAGTGTCTGATCGGGCAGCATTTTTCGCGCGGACCCGTATTTTGACGATTATTTTACGGGTCGGGGCATTATACTAGATCTGCTAGAGATGCTCTTACTCGTTATCCCGTAGGTGTGTGGCCTGATCAACGCATGCATTATGCTCCGATTCTAGTTTATGGTGAACATGAAGTATAATGCAATCTGCTGATCCGTAGGTATGTGTCTCTAAGTTTTATTTTCATGTCCTAACTTGTTAGAACCTCGTTCTGACTCCCAACTTTTTCTCAGCTGACACCTACACTAACTGTTAAAAAAAACGTGGTTGGTATATATTCCCAAGTCCACCATGTTTTCTGTCGGTTCAAAGTTCGTTTGTTGCAGTGTCAGTATTTGAAGTTAGTTGTGAACTGTTGAAGGATTTTATGCTGCCATTTACTACTGCCATAGGGGAGTAATAACGGATCATATAAGCCTTCTTGTACACATGTATTTAGTATTGACAACTTCGAAATATATAAAGCGGTCTAAGCATAGACAAATGGAAAAAAGCTTGATCAAGTTTATAGAAAAATGTCTCAACCACTAGAATACCAAATCACAGAAATTGCTTTTGGAGGCCAAGCTCCTCCAAATGCCAAATTCAAAATTCATGAAAATTTATATTTTTATATTTTAAAAATTCTGAAAACAAATATAGAGATAGATGAAGGCATAATGCACAAGTGTGTAAATTTTAGAAAAAAATATGAGGGCTGTGCGAAAAAACAAAACTAAGGCTTTTTAACACATATCATATTTCATCCTCTCAAACAAAATTTGTCTTTTCTGTACAAGTTGCATTCCAACATATTTCATCCTGAAATTTTACACACATACCCCTCACATCCTTGTTTACTTGTACAGTTTTTTTTTCAGATATTTTTTTGAACCAAAAATTTTGAAATTTGGATTTGCAAAAATTCGGCCTCCATGAAGGCTGAGATCCAAACCGCCATACTCACCAAATCACAACTATAGCAAGTCAAAAACCAATATGCGCTATATTATAAAAGGTTTTCTATATTCCCCAAAATATTTAAATTTCAGCCAGACCTACTCGCTTCCAAGAAACAAAGGAATATGGGCGGAAAAGATGTTGTTCTCACAGGATCCTGAGATTCTGTTTTAGCAGTGCTTACGTATACACTTACGACAACAGTAGCGTGAGAATGTGGAGTTGCGTGTACGTTTCAGCATTCAAAGTTTGACCAATAGGCGACAGCAGACAGTAGACACGCACATAGTATGCATGCCTGCACCAGCCAGCACCCGGTTTTGAGTGTATTTACTTGTTTAACCATCACTAGTATAATCCCTCCTATCTAAATTAATTGTCGCAGTTGTACTAAATTTGCATTAAAGCTGCGATAATTAATATGAATTGAAGAGGGTATTATATTAGAGCCTTGACGTGGGACTTGACAAGGTGCGTGCACATTTCAACATTCAAAGTTTGACCATACTATAAGAAAACGTGAGACGAGAGGAGGCTACAATATGCAGCAATTTCCTTGTACGGATGAAGTAGGCAAGATCGTTGGTAACATATCGTGCGCACCCCTATATGATGTACGGATGAAGTAGGCAAGAATGGTGGTAACATATCGTGCACACCGTTCACGACGCAAGTAGTCTGCCTCACTTCTTGTGGCCTTACGACAATGGAGAGCGATGGATGTCGGCAGAAGGCAACGTTTCTTGATTTTTTAAAAGTGTTGTTAAGGTATGTGTTTTGCTCAGAGAGATGATGCGGCGGCGGCTTTCTAAAGATGGAACAAGGTTCTCCCCGCCTAACCTCCATCAGGGCCGTGCTTCTACCATCGTTGGAGGGTCTATGTGGATGTTTTTCTCTGGCGGATCTCGCGAGATTCGACCGTCGTTTTCTTCGGTGGATCCGCTTGGGTTTGGTTTTTATTCGCCACTTCTCATGTGTCTACATGTGTGATTCTTCTGATCTACTCTTCTCTTCGTCGGCGGCGATTTCTGTTCTGGCGCGTTGGTCTTGTGGGACCTTGGCCTGACGACATTCCGACTGTCTATTTTAATAAGGTTTTCCCGGCCCCAGTGAGGTAGGGATGATGATGAGGCATGCCTTCAGCTCACTCCTGTGCTTGTAGTCATCGCTAGGTGGTCTACGGATATGAATGTAGTTTTGTACTTATGATGTTCTTTATACTACCTTAACAGTTGATGAATAGATGAGAAGTCTCCCCCAAAAAAAGAGCATCTCCAGTAGTTTCCTCAAAATCATCCTCCCATAAGTTTGTTTAAGGGCTCTCCCAATAATTTTGTTAGGCTGCCAGTTGTGCGACTGTAGTAGTTCCCCAATAAACCTGTCGCAAAACTAAGACCGGCATATGTGTCACACCTGTTAGTGGCTAAAATTGTTCTCTCTCTCTCTCTCTCTCTCTCTCTCTCTCTCTCTCGTGCGTGCACGAAAAACTCCGAGGGATCTCCGGCGACCTACGGTGTTGAGGCGGCGGCGAAGCCTTGTAAGTATTTCCCTTGATTGAGAACCAAGGTTTATCAAACCAGTAGGGGTTTCTGCAGGAAACAAAATCGTCGGTACCTGCACACAAAACACAAGACACTCTTGCCCCAACCATAAGAAGGTTGTCAAGCTTCTTGTCCTGCTAGTTACAAGGGTAATTTGTATGGTATGGCAGGATTGATACATAGGTAAAATAAATAAAATGGTACAAAGTGATTGTAATGATTTTTCAGTAAAGGAAGATAGACTCAGGGCATAGTTTCACTATAGGCATCTCTCAAATCAGAATAAATGTGGTGTTGTGAACAAATTATAGTTGGGCAGCGATTAAATAACAATATTTATATTTATGACTATGATCATTCATGACATAATCTTGCATATGCATTATTTCCGTGATAAGTAGACTCTGCATCTAGAACTAATACTTCACCCAAGACCGCTATCCGGCATGCATGTCCACAAAAAAATTGTCAAAAAGTTTCATAGCATTTGAACTCCGTTTGGTACCGCTTTCTATAAAACCAAAAACAAGCAGAAAACAGCAACTGGCACTAGGCACTGAGTTAATTAGTTTGTCCCAAAAAATAATGTAAAATTACAAATAAAGTGTCTAAGGTTGATGATATAATAGCATGAAATAATAAAAAATTGTAGATATGTTGGAGATGTATAATCATCCCCAAGCTTAATTCCCGCTCGTCCTCGAGTAGGTAAATGATAAAAACAGAATTTTTTATGTTGAATGCTACCTAGCATGTCTATCATGTAATCTATTTTACGGCATAAATATTGAGAAACGACGAAGTAATTGATATCAACATAATAATATCCATGAATACAAGAACATAGTCATTACTTTTTAAAAATATATGATGCTTAACGAATGTTATCCCTACTCGTTGAATTAAGTAAGCATGGCATGACTCCACCTTCACCGCATTAAGATAAAGCATGAGCACCCCTGTGTCAAACCAAGCAATTGAATCATTCTTTTTTTAACGTGCTTCAGCATTTTTAACTCCACTCAATATATGAGCGCGAGCCATGGACATAGCACTACGGGTGGAATAGAATGCGGTGGCAGAGATATTTAAGGGAATTCAAAAAGGAAGAGAGTCTTGCATCAACTCGGCGGATCAATAGGCAATGGAGAGGCCTATAAATTCATATCAATGCAAGTAGTAGGGATTGCCATGCAACAGATGCACTAGATCTATAAGTGTATGAAAGCTCAACTGAAACTAAGTGGGTGTACATCCAACTTCCTTGCTCATGAAGACCTCGAGCATTTGAGGAAGCCCGTCATCTAAATATACAAGCCAAGTTCTATAGTGGAACATTCCCACTAATATATGAAAGTTACAACTCTGGAGACTCTCTATATGAAGAACATGGTGCTACTCTGAAGCACAAGTGTGGTAAAAGGATAGTAGCATTGCCCCTTCTCTCTTTTTCTCTCATTTTTTGTTGAGCTCTTTTTAGTATTTTTTTACTAAGTCCGGAACCTCATCCTCATTCTTTGGAGGAATCATTCGTCTCCATCATCCTTTACCTCACCGGGACAATGCTCTAATAATGATGATCATCACACTTTTATTTACTTACAACTCGATAAACTAATACAAGATGACTATATATGAATGCCTCAGGCAGTGTACCAGGATGTGCAATGATCTAGCGTAACATGTATTACAATGATGAACAGTGGGTTTTTCCACAAATATCATGTCAGCTCTATATGATCATGCAAAGCAATATGATGATGAACACACTTGTCATGAGACGGAACGGTGGAAGTTGCATGGCAATATTATCTCGGAATGGCTATGGAAATGCCTTGATAGGTAGGTATGGTGGTTGTTTTGAGGAATATAAAAGGAGGTATATGTGTGATAGAGCGTATCATATAACGGGGTTTGGATGCACCGGCGAAGTTTGCATCGACTCTCGAGGTGAGAAAGGGCAATGCACGGTACCGAAGAGGCTAGCAATATATGGAAAGGTAGGAGTGCGTATAGTCCGTGAACTCACATTAGTCATAAAGAACCCATATACTTATTGCAAAAATTTTATTAGAACTCAAAGAAAACTACTACTCGCATGCTCCTAGGGAGGAGGTTTGTAGGAGTTAACCATCGCGCTCCCCTGATTTAGAAAACACTCAAGGATTTCAATCAAACATAAAAATGCTCAAACCTCCCCACAATGCCATGTCGGACACTTAAATGAGTAGTTAATAACAAGCTTTAATATCGATATGTATACTAACCAATGATCATGAACTAATACCCTTTCATATTACGACATCAATATAACTAAATCATACACCTCATATTTTGTGATCTACATGAAAGTTTTTATTATATCCTTCTTAAATACCTATCATTTTTAGACTAGTCTTATAACCCATGCATAATACCACTTCCTATTTAAAAGACTCTCAAAAATATTTAAGTGAAGCATGCGAGTGCAATAGTTTCTATAAAATATAACCACTCTCATGCTCTAAGAATATAAGTGAAGCACAAGAGCAACTACATAGCTCAAAAGATATAAGTGAAGCTCATAGAGTATTCTAATAAATCATGATGAATGTGTGTCTCTCATAAAAAGTGTGTCCAACGAACAATGATTGTGGCAAACTAACTAGCAAACAAAGCAAAACTATGGTACAAGACGCTCCAAGAAAAACTCATATCATGTGATTGATAAAAATATAGCTCCAAGTAACATACCGACGAATTGTGGACGAAAGAGGGGATGCCATCCAGGACATCCCCAAGCTTAGATGCTTGGATCTTCCTTGAATATTACCTTGGGATTCCTTGGGCATCCCCAAGCTTAGGGTCTTTCCCCTCCTCATTCCATCTTCGATCGTGATCTCACCCAAAACTTGAAAACTTCAGCACACAAAACTCAACATAAACTTTGTGAGATCCGTTAGTATAATAGACAAAACATAAACTTTAAGTACTGTTGTAAACTCATTCATCATTAATCTTGCATAATAAATACTGTATTCTAACTTCTCCATGACTTATACCCCCCGATATAATCCATAGCATCATTAAAATAAGCACACTATGCAATAAAAAATAGAATCTGTCCAAAACAGAACACTCTGTAATGATCTGAACAAAAATTATACTTTCGTAATTCCAATTTTTTTGAAAAATTAGAAAAACGTGAGAAATTTGTATATCAATCATGTGTATAAATTTAAGAATAATATCACGTTCTAGTAAAAAAATGAAAATTCCTGCACTGGATGCAAAAGTTTCTGGTTTTGCACAGAATCAAGTCAACTTTTATCCAAATCACCCCGAAGGTTTTACTTGGCACAAACACTAATTAAAATATAAAAACGCAATCATTACAGTAACAATAATCATGTCATCACACCAAAACAGAAATAAAAAGCAAAAATGTAAGATAACTATTGGGTTGCCTCCCAACAAGCTCTTTCTTTATAGCCATTAAGATAGGCTTGAGATTTTATGGATGGTCACATGAAAGATAATAATTGAAATACAAAGAGAGCATCCTAAAACATGTGACAAACACATTTAAGCCTAACATACTTCCTATGCATATGCATTTTATAAGCGAACAAATTATCAAGACAAGAAATATCTAGCAGATGCAAGAAAGAAGAATAAAACATTGGCAATCTCAACATAATGAGAGGTAATTTAGTAACATGAAAATTCGTAATATTTGCCTCTCTCATAATAATTACATGTATAAGATCATAATCGAATTGAACAATATAGGTAACATCTAAAATATTATCTCCTTGATCCATATGCATGAAAGTTTTATAATCTTCTGAGATAGTGGGATTAACATTAACTAAAGTCATGACCTCTCCAAACCCACTTTTATCAAAAACTTCACAAGATTTATTGTTCTCCAAGATAGTGGGATTTTCTAAAGTCGACACTCTTCCAAACCCACTTTTAATATTCATAGCATTATAATCACCCCAATCATGAGCATTATAATAAACATTAAGCATGACCAAATCATCATGTATAATGGTAAAAGCAACCCATCAATATAATCCCTAGTAAGTGCAAACTTCTCCGGTATAGTGTTATTGGGAGAATTCAGAAAGATAATAGGACTATCAAGTGTGGGTGCAACAACAATAATTCCATTTTTAACATAAGGAACTATAGCAAGTTCATCTTCATAAGCATCATTAATATTGGCATGATGGCCATAAGCATAGCAAGCATCAAGTTCATCAAAAAGAGATATTTCAAACGTATCAATGGGATCATAATTATCTATAGATTCATGCATATTATTATTCTGTTCCCTAGCAGCAGACATTCTCCCAATAAATTCATTAACATATGCATTAGGAGCATAACTTTCATAGCAATATTTAAGTATGGCAAATTTTTCATATTTGTATAGAGCAGCATCATACTTTTCAATCAAAGCGGCACTTCATAGGCACCCTTAAAAGCAACATATTTTTCAATTTGTTCGATATCATAGTAATTGCAAACACCCTTGGCATAAGATGATAAGATTTCATTATCATTAAACTCACATTGGTAGGGAAGGTGTTTTTTAAGGTCCTTTCGAGAGCAATAAGTAAAATCATATATTTCGCATTTATTCCAAGCATAGCATAGCAAACAATTTATTTGATCCCATAAGAGTCTCCCTTTCTGAAACAAACGGTGACGCACAAAATAAGCATGCTCATCTAATGGTTTCCCCTCAACTAAGTTAGTTGGTTTTCAGCATGAGCACAAATGGATCGAAGATGATCCAAGTAGAAAACTTTTGGTCGACCCATAATTTTAGCAAGCGAAGAAGCAAATAAATAGGAGACACATGGTAACACAAACAAAGATAGTAACACAAAATATTTTTGGTATTTTTGATTGTTTTTAGAGAAGTGGAGATTGACGAAAAAGAGAAGGCAAATAAAAGCAAATAAAAAGTAGAACAAGTAAATGATAATTTGTATGAAGGAACCTCTAGGTATTTGATGATGTCTCCCCAGCAACGATGCTAGAAATTCTTTGTGCTACTTGTGAGTTGCTTCGTGATTTTCCCCGAAGAGGAAAGGTGAGGCAATATAGTAGCGGATAGTATTTCCCTCGGTGAGAACCAGGGTTATCGAACCAATAGGAGAACCACGCAAATGCCTAGTGAGCAGTACCTACACACAGAAGAGCAAATACTTGCACCCAATGCGGGCAAGAGGGTTGTCAATCCCCTTGAACTCGTTACTTGCAAGGATTAAATCTAGTAATATAGATAGATAAATTGCAAAGTAGAATAAAAGAAGTAAAATTGCAACAAGGTAACTTTGGTTTTTGTAATATGATTAAAATTGACCCAGGGGCCCTAGTTTTCACTAGAGGAATCTCTCTTATAATAATAGCATACGGTGGGTAGACAAATTACTGTTGGGCAATTGATAGAAAAGCGCATAGTTACGATGTTATTCATGGCAATGATCTTGTATATAGGCATTACATCCATGACAAATAGATCAAAACGACTCTACATCTACTATTATTACTCCACTTCGCGATCGCTTCTATGATTGCCTCTCTAGGTATTAAGTTCATGACAAACAGAGTAATTCATGAAGTATGATGACATAATGTAGACAGAATAAAACCAAGCAATATGATTAAACCCTGTTGTTTTACCCTTAGTAACAACAATACAGATACATGCCTCGCTACCCCTTCTGTCATGAGGTGAGGACACCGCAAGATTGAACCTACTACAAAGCACCTTTCCCACTAAAGATAAATCAATCTAGTTGGCCAAACCAAACAGATGCGGCGGCGGCTTCCTGAAGATAGAACAAGATCCTCCCCGCCTAGCCTCCATCAAGGTGGTGCTTCTACCATCGTCAGAGGGCATGTGGATGTTTGTCTCTGGTGGATATCGCAGGGTTTGGCCATCGTTTGTCTTTGGCGGATCCGCTTGGGTCTGGTTTTTGTTGGCCACTGCTCATGTGTCTACATGTGTGATTCTTTTGTTCTACACTTTACTACCTCGGCGGCGGTTTCTGTTCTTGTGCGTGGGTCTTATGCGACCTTGGCATGACGACATTCCAGATGTCTATTTTAATAAGGTTTTCCTGGACCCAGTGAGGGAGGGGTGATCACGGAGGCGCGCCTTCAGCTCACTCATGTGCTTGTAGTCGTCGCTAGGTGGTCTACGGATATGGATGTAATTTTGTACTTATGATGTTCTTTATACTACCTTAACAGTTGTTGAATAGATGAGAAGTCCCCCCCCCCCCCGCACCCAAAAAAAGAGCATCTCCAGTAGTTTCCTCAAAATCATCCTCCCATAAGTTTGTTTAAGGGCTCTCCCAATAATTTTATTAGGCTGTCAGGTGTGCGACTGTATTATTTCCCCAATAAACCTCTCGCAAAACTAAGACTGACATATGTGTCGCACCTACCAGTGGCTAAAATTGCTCTCTCTCTCTCTCTCTCTCTCTCTCTCTCTCTCTCTCTCGTGCATGCACAAAAAACTCTGACGGATCTCCGACGACCTACGGCGTTGAGGCGGCGCCGAAGCTTCGTCTGTCAGTATTGTGCACCAACGAGGCGGTGGCAGTGCGATGCAGTGGTCACGGCAAGCAACAACGACTGCTTGCTCTCTTGTAAGAGTGGTTGGTTAACCCTCAAGTGCAAGGAAGGAGTAACCTAGCAATAAGTATTTCCCTTGATTCAGAACTAAGGTTTATCAAACCAGTAGGAGTTTCTGTAGGAAAAAAATCCTCGGGACCTACACACAAAACACAAGACACTCTTGCCCAAACATTTCAAGAAGGTGTCAAGCTTCTTGTTCTGCTAGTTACAAGGGTAATTTGTATGGTATGGCAGGAATTGATACATAGGTAAAATAAATAAATGGTACAAAGTGATTGTAATGATTTTTTCCGTAAAGGAAGATAGACCCAGGGCATAGTTTCACTAGAAGCATCTTTCAAAGCAGAATAAATGTGGTGTGGTGAAAAAATTTACAGTTGGGTAGTGAGTAAACTACAATATTTATATTTATGACTATTATCATTCATGACATAATCTTGCATATGCATTATTTTTGTGATATGTAGACTCTGCATCTAGAACTAATTGTTCACTCAATACCTCTATCCATAATGCATGTGAGAGATTAGCTTAATTGGAATGATAGACTACTCATATCAACAAGGAATTCCTTATTTTTCGGGACCCATTCGAAAAGAACTCCAAAGTTAAGCATGCTTGGCTTGGAGTGATTTGAGGATGGGTGACCGACCAAGAAGTTGCTCCCTAGTGCGCATTACTGAGGACAATGTGCGCAAAAAAGACTAGTGTTGGTCTTTGGGGGTAGTCTAGATCCCGTCAGGCTTAATAGCCGGGAACCGGTGGCTATGACCGGGGTGTTACAATGTATCTCAAAGTTTTAAATTTATGACAAAGAGGGCATTGTAATAAGCATGATGACATAATTTAGATAGCAAAATTATTATCCAAGTGTGATAAAGAAATTATTGTTTTATACTTAGTAGCAATAATGCAATCCATATCCATTCCCTTTCTGTCACCAGGATAGACCACCGCAAGATTGAACCCACACTACCATGCACAACTCCCTCTGAAGAACTACTAATAAATATAGGCCAGAGAAGACAAATAGATCGGAGAGCATACATGACTACTTAATTATGCAACAAAGAAACTTCAAAACATTCAATATAATTCAATGAACAATGTGATCATAAAGTGACAATGCATCATATCCCGACAAACACAACCATCGATGGCATCATATGGATCACAATCATGTGAGGCAGCTCAAAGGAACTTTATAATGAGTCACAAGGGAGAAAGGATGTCATCTAGATACATCTATGGACCCCAAAGTCCTAAAGAAACTACTGACACATGGTCATGGTGGCAACAAGGTCGATGAAGATGGCTTCGGTGATGGATTCCCTCTTCGGCAGGGTGCCAAAACAAGCCTCCAGATTGGATCTCCTCAGAACAGGAACTTGCGACAGCGGAAAAATCGGAGAAAATTGGTACAAAGATTTTTGGGATTTTAGGATTTATAGGCAAAAGAATTAGCATAAGGTGGTGCCAGAGGTCCCCACGCGACACTTTCTCGAACCTTCGTCTTCTGAAAAAAATCTCTGTAAATCCCCACGATATTTTGAGGTTTGTTAGTATGGATTTTCTGAAAAGTCAAAAACATGCAGAAAATAGCAACTGGCTCTGGGCTGTGAATTAATATGTTAGTCTAGAAAGTAATATAAATTGCTATAAAGGTATTCAAAAGTGATATTATAATAGCATGAAATAATAAAAAATATAGATATGTTTGAGACGTATCAGCATCCCCAAGCTTAATCCATGTTCGTCCTCGAGTTGATAGATGATAAAACAAAGATAATTTTTGATGTGGAATGCTACCTAGCATGTTCTTGATATAATGATGTAAAGTGTTGTGAACTCAGGATAAAGGTGATACAAGGCAATAGTCTATAATTAATAACAAGCAAGTAACATCAAAATGTGCAAAAAATTACTCTTGATTTTCATTGTTTAATGTCTTCATGTAATATCAATCGATACACATATATATCAAATATCATGGTTCCAAATTCTCAAGGCTTTATCATATCCAATCACCTTATCATAACACAACCCAGAGCATCTATCAAGTTGCCGAATTCATGAATCTTCATTTTCAACTACTCATAACTTTGCTTGGTGTCAAGTCACAAGCATAGAATCTTCGTACTTAAATGGCAAAGAAAATGTTGATGGAGGTTTATAAGAAGTCAAATGCAAAGAAATTCTCACACCAATGTAGCTGATCGTTATGGTGAGGCCCTAGAATTGATATTGGTGCGAGGAGTAGGGATTGGCATGCAACAGATGCACTAGAGCTATACGTATATGAAAGCTCCCAAATTAACTAGTGGGTGTGCATCCAACTTGTTGCTCAAAGACCTAGTGCGTTTTGTGGAAGCTCATCATGGGAATAAGCAAGTCAATTTCTATAATGTGAAAGTCCCACCAGTATAATCATAACACATACGAAAACTCTCTAGATGAAATGCATAGTGCTCTAAAGCACACATATGTATAAAGGATAGTAGTGTGCCTCCTCTCTCTATTATTTTATATTTTTTGTTTTATTATTATTATTATTTTTGGCTCTTTTTTCCCTCACATGTAGAGGCACACTCTAGAAAACACCACACTTTTATTTACTCATATATCATAAGTCATAATAACTACAAATTGATGCCTCTGGCAGTGTACCAGGATGTGCAATGATCTGGTGCAACTTGTTAAACATGATGAATAGTGGTCAAGACACAACTATACCATGTCAGCTCTATATGGTCGTGCAAAGAAAATGATAATGAAAAACATAAGTCATGAAAAGTAACAATGGAAGTCCCATGGAAATATATCTCATAATGGCTATGGAAATGCCATAATAGGTAGATATGGTGGTTATTTTGGGGAGATCTGTGTTTTATGTGGAGGAGAGCAAGAGGAAGTTCTCCCATGGAGTTTGGATGTACGGACAAAGTTTGCACCTAGTATCGATGTGAGAGCGGGCAATGCATGGTACCATAGAGGTTAGCAAATATAGATATGTGGAAGTGCATAGAATATCACAACTGATAACTCAAACATTTTACTAATACGTTATAGTCTAGATCGGGCATACCATGAAACTGATTACTACAAGGGGATAGTTTGATGAACTGAAGCTCGCTAGGCTTCCTGACTCCCTCTACAAAAGCGGTTACTTAGATTGTCTTTCAACTTAGACTCCTCACAACCAGTTCCACTTCATTGATGACAAGTATTGACATGTATGACTTTAAAACACCTCTCCACTACTCTACTCAAGTTCTTTTATCGACACATCCATTAATTACTCACACGTTATCTCAAAACTATCGCAAGGAATTTAGTTATCAAGTTTAATAATATACAAGTTCATGCAAGTTTTTATCTATGCCACCGATGTATATACTTATTATTCTTAGTACCAACATATAATTCATGCAAACAACCAATTGCTATTCAACTATCTAAAAGGATATAAGTGGAGCAAGAGAGTCCTAATCTTTTCTAAAAAAAGCATGCTTCTCCCAAGTGCTCTAACATATATAAGTGAAGTAAATGAATTTTTTTGTAATTACCACAACTCGAAAGATATAAGTGAAGTGCATAGAGCATTCTAAAAATGCACGACTCCAGTGTGTCTCTCCCAAGGTGTGTGACCAGAACATGATGATTGTAATGATCAACAAATAAATCAAAAAAAGCAAAAAATGCTCTAAGTATATCACATATCATGTGAACAAATAAAAACATAGGTCTAACCGAGACAATCTGATAGTTGTTGATGAAGAAAGAGGGGAGGCCTCAGGGACCTCCCCGAGCTTAATTAGATGCTTGAGTCTCCTTGGATATCTCCTTGGTGTGCCTTGTGCATCCCCAAGCTTGAAATTTTTCCACTCCTTAGTCTTATCATATCAATGTCTCCCGTCGATCTTAAAAACTTCATCCACATAAAACCTCACAAAGCTTATTAGAGAGGTTAGTACACATAAAAATAAGGGATTTCTATTTTCGTGCCCCCGGTTACTTAGTTGTTCATAGTTTTGTCCAAACCAAATAACTTTGCTCACTTTTCCCTTCCCCACTCCTCCACCTGCTCACAAAAGGCCAAACGGAGCACTGCCGTCCAGTCAACGCCATTGACCATTACGTCCTGACTAGTGGGCCGACGTGATATCCTGACAGGTGGGGCAACCTACTTCCTACGCGGCATTTTTTAACGCGTAATAGAAAGAGAGAGACGTAGTTGGTAATAAAAATGTTGTTGTGCGGTGTTTTAAGGCAGAAATAACTAAGTAACGACCAAGCGATAAACGGTCATCAACGTAATGAGCTTATGTTAAGGCAGGTGGGTCCCCCGTGCAAGACTGAAGCCTCTCTGCTCCCCTCTTCTTTCTCGGTGGTGGGCGGCAGAGCTATCATTCTTGGTTGCGTCGGACAAGGTGACTGCATTTGGAACCATACTCCATGTCGATTTAGATCTGACAGCGGTGTCTCTGTTTTTGGATGATTTGGAAACTAGATTGTGGGGGCACGGGTGGGCTGAACAAGATGGAACCGGCATTGATAAACAGGGGGGATGGTGCTGCAAGGGTTGCCGTCGTTGATTGGAATTCAGTAGAATTAGATAACCCTATAGATTTCTTCACTGCACCAATGGCCGACATTGAGATGGCAAAATTTTTTTGGCATTCAAGTAGATGATAGAGATAATGAGGAGAGGGGGGAATCTAGTTTGCCTGCTGATGCTAACAGAGATTCATCCGAAGATGTGGATGGACAATTGATGGAAGGTGTTGCAGATGGTGTTGATGATGCACAGGATGATGAGATGGTAAATGTCTATGACAAAGAAAACCCTGCTATTGAAGTGGGGAAGTTATGGCCAAACATGGATGAGTTTACGATGTGTTTCAATACTTATGCGGTCAAGCATGAGTTTGATGCCAAGGCTAAGTGGAGTGATAGAAAGAATTTTTATGCGATGTGTAGAGGTTTTGGTGAAAATGCTATGCCTTGCATGTGGTACATATCTGCTAGACGCCAAACTGATGGAAGTACCATCAGGGTTAATCAAAGTCCACATCAACATATTTGTATTACAAGTTCACAGAGAGTACCAACCATGACATCACACATTTGGGTTGCAGAAAAGATCACTCCTTTTTTAGCCAGGAAACCAAGCACTACTGCAAAGAAACTTTTAGTAGACTTAGAAAATCAGCACCCCATTAAGCTAAAATATACCAAAGTGTCGAAGGAAAAACAAAGGCCAATGAAACAATTATATGATGATTGGGGAAATACCTTTAGGATGCTTTATAACATCAAAGCAGAGGTGGAGAAGAGGTCACCTGGCAGTGTTGTTGAGATAGATAACGAGGTAACAGAGAATGGCAAAGTCATTTTCTCTAAGTTCTTTATGGCTTTAAAGCCTTGCATCGATGTCTTCAAAGTAGGGTGTTGTCCATATTTGAGCATAGACTCTTCTTCTTTAACTGGCAAGTGGAATGGTCAATTGGCAGCATGTAGTGCTCTAGATGGCCCCAATTGGATGTTCCTTGTTGCTATTGGCTTGTTTCGGTCAAAGACAGAGGTTTCATGGACATGGTTCATGATGCAGTTGAAAAGATGCATAGGGCCAGTGTCACCTTTGGCATTCCACACAGATACATGTAATGAGTTTGAAATTGAAGCCAAGAATGTTTTCCCCATGCCGAGCAGAGGGATTGCTTCGGCCATATGTGGATGATTTTGATCCAAAACTCAGTGGGGGAGAATTTGAGCACATGTGGGTAGCAGCAAGATCTTACACTACTCAGACACATTCATATCATCTTGGTAAGATAATGGCTGGATGCAGTGAGTCTGTTCCATCGATGAACACCTACCATTCTCTGTTATGGTACAGGTCAGGATTTAACACTGCCATCACGTGTTATTATGTCAACAACAACTTGGCAGAGAGTTTTAACAACAAGGTGCAGTAGTTTATAAACTTACCTGTGCATGACATGGTTGACAAAATAAGGATCATGATCATGCTTTTGTGGGAATTGAGAAGAAGGATTGGTGATTGTCTGCAAGGGGATAAGCTTCCTGTAGTGGTACAGAAATGTTACATGTTTTTTTGTTGAAAAATCTAGAGTGTGGGGTGCTGCAGTTAGAGATACAAAGTCTAGAAAGCGACATGTTGTTAACACTGAAATGCATGACTGCACTTGCCTAGAGTGGCAGCACAGTGGGAAACCATGTGAGGATGCCATGCTTTTCTTGGCCTAAACATGCACCAATATTTCCATGAATATTACTCGGTGACAAGATTCAAGGCTGCGTATGCACCTCCAATTCCAGCACTTACAGATTAGTCTCAGTGGCCTTAAGTGGAAATAAAAAATTTCATGTGTCCTCCCTTAGCGAAAAGAAAGGCTGGTAGGCCTAAGGAGAGTGCATTCAATGCATCATTTGAGAAAGGTGAGAGTAGTAAGAAGGGAGAGAAAGATCCAAAGCCTAAAAGGTACCAAAAAGGTAATAAGAATAGATGCAAGATGTGCCAGGAACTTGAGCACCGAAAAGGATCTCCAAAATGTCGTTACACACCTGAATGAGAAAGGTATGTTAATGTTTTTGATGTTTTTTGATTTGGCTATTTTTTTCAGTTACAAACCAAATGACATGCTTTGTTTGTTAGGAGGAAGTGTGCATGCCAGCCCTTGGTTGTTGAAACATTGCAAACTGAAGACAGTCCAGTGAAGAAAACCAAGAGCATTAGTGGGCTTTCACTACTCCAGGATGCTGCTAACGCGACACTACGATCAGATACCCTTTGATGAAACTGTGTGCGATGCATTAATCACAAACGGTGATGTAAAAAAACCATAAAAAAAGATGCAAAACGTTTGCGATGAAGGATACATCAAACACGGTTCAGATTTTAGTTGCGTGTGCGATGCGGGGTATACGGTTGATCCATACGAACTGTTTGCGATGGGACAGAACAATAGAAACGGGCAGCCAGATCAAGGTGTGTGTGATATACGGCATACAGTTTGCTCCGATGAACCATTTGCGAACACAACAATTCGGCGTAACAAGATGTGTGTGATACCCGACAAACAGGTCGGTAATTAGAATTGTGTGCGATCATTATAGATAGCCCATATGGTCTTTTTTGTGAATTATGTGCTCGTCAGGGCACACAGTTCAAGAAACCAACCTGTGGGCGATAATGTAGAAGATCTCTGTCGAATACGTATTACTAACCGTCGGCGATGAGATTGACAGGATAAACAGAGATAACGAATTAATATGAGCGAACGGAAACAAAGATATATACAGTCTGCTTAATTTAGTCATTCTTCTTCTTGTTGTTGTTGTTGGATGGCCCCGCGACATCATCTTGGTGAGGACGCTTCTTGCCGCTGTCCGTTGGCTTTTCATCGCCGTTGCCATCGTCATCGTCGTTGCTATCATCATCGTCGTCCTCCTCCTCATTCGACCATTCCTCCTCCTCATCATCGTCGTCCTCTTCTTCGTCCTCCGATGGCTCCTTGTCCATCTGGTTGTCGTCTGACGACTCCGGAGGCGGCATCCCTTCCATGATCTGGATATAATCGAGGTCTAGGCTCGACGTCGGACTCATGGAAGACGAGCAGGATGATTCCGATGTTGACCTATCATCAGGCGCCAGACTGCTATCCGAACTGTCGTCCTCGCTGTCGCTCGACATGGCTATGGTCATATAAAAACTGCGAGAAAGCGAGATTGCAGAGTGTGTGCAAGTGTGTAGCGCGGCCTGGCGGGGACGATGAAGATGGTGGACACTTAAGCGTAGTATGCAGAGAAGAGGAATGCCAATTGAAGCAGGGGTTGACGTATTATCTAACCGCTAATATAATCAACCGGAATTATTTGTACCTAGTCACTCCAAATTCCCGGGGTTGCGCAGTTCTCAATGTGATAATTAATTACGCACACGCGTTGGAGCGTCCAAATATGAAACAAGCATTTTTCGTAGTACTTCTACTCCCTCCGTACCGGCGACCTAGGTGGGGGGGGGGGGAAACGAGAGAACTTGATGATTATTTGGTAATCAATACCATTGCGTGCAGAGAATTGACCATTGCATGCATATTGTGCTAAGTAGTCTGAAGACATTGAATGCATACTAGCCACAAGACTCCTATTGGCTGATTTCTTTTTTTAGGACAAAAACAAGGAACGAGTTTTGGGATTATGCGCCGGTACCGGTACGAACGGAGTAGGACAGTTGGCAAGCAATACATTGAGCTCTTCTTATTGATGTAGCCAGTAATAATCAAACTACAAAGGAAAAGAAAAAAAGACAAAGGAAAATATCTACACGAATCTTTGGATAACATCAATGGCATAGGACCTAGATGTGCATTACTTAGAGCACATCTAGACGTGCTTTAGCAATACTGTCAAACAAAACCCCTAATCATCATTAAAAACAGTGCATAGAACAAGGCTAATGCGACAACCACAACTACACATGCTAGTTCCTTCTTGTCTCTTGCTTTCATCTGTTGCCTGTGATTGACTCTTTCTTGCTTCATCGTACTGATTGTACATTCCAGATAAGCCAGTTTCTTCTTCAGCTTTACGTTATCTTCTGCGAACTTGGTGTTAACACTCCGAGCCTTGCCATGCCATTCTTCATCCAACCAGTTAACAAAGGCACAAGCCTCATATCCCTGCCAATGTTAAATAGTATTCAGGATGAGTGGTGGCATTAACTCAAGTAAAATGATGAACTTAGCACTAACCTCTAAGGGGCAACTGAGAAACCGCCTGCCAATGTCGAATCCCTGCATGCATACACGTCGAGCGGGAGTGTGCCCGTGCACACAACTCACGTTTTGGTACTTCTCGGTGGCGCAAAACTCGGAGTCGAACTCGTGTTGCGGGAGTCTGGAGTCATGCTCCAGATCCGGCGGTAGATCGCATTCCTGGGGGGGGGGGCATTCAGGACGGATTTAGCAGGGAGCTACTTTGGACATGCTAAAAAGGATCGGGATAGATTGGAACCTGACAGGATGATTGGGATCTGTAGTTCACCTGCCTTCTAATGACCTTAGGCAAGTGCTCGGCGGCAACCGCCGTCGTGGCGGCGCTGCCGAGAGCGGCGATACGAGTAGGAGCAGCCGCACCGAAACCATCAGCATCACTCGTCCGCATTCCCCCAATGTCAGCGCCACACGAGGGAATTTGGAGGCTATCTAGGGATTTGGGGGAAATGGGGAAACTATGGGCATAAGCTAACGGTTGGGAACTACTTATGGCCCTGTATGTTGTATACGGCACACTGTTTATACATGTCGTTTGTGTTAGGTATTACAACTTCACACACGATTTCCGCACCAAACCATGTGAGAAGACAGCGTAGGTGAGACATGGTTGCCGTGACATAACCGTATGTGATGTACTACCCTGTACATATAACTGAGTTACAGTGATACCGTGTAAACAGTCGCTCTGTGGATATCCATCAAAAAATAAAACAGCCGCTCTGCAGATAGAGATGGCGGCAGCGGTAGCCTAGGCAGCGGCTACCGGATAAGAGGTCAATCCTCGGTCGGTGGGTGGTGGCGGCATCATAGGAGGTCAATCCTTGGTCTGCGGCGGGAGATAGGAGGAGCTCAACCATCGAGGTCGGCGGCGGCGTGATTGGAGCACATCCATCGCGGTCGATGGCGGGATAGTGGAGGTCGAACTTCAGGCGACAGCCACACTAAGCTTTGCTCCTCGACCCTGCTATCTCAGCGTTCCGCCGCATCGCGCTTCTCTCTCTGCTGGGTGGAGGTCGCCGCGCGGCTAATTAATTAAGGTATTCTTTTCGTGAGTGGCTTAATTAAGGTATTCAATTCCTAAGGGTAGTGTTGTAGTACTCTGCGTGTAAATTGACTGGCCATTAATTTTTGTCATTGCACATCTGGATAACAATATGGAGCACCCTCAATAATTATGAAAATAAAACCTTGTGATTTATGCACGCATCTTTGGGCATCAGTTAATCTCTGTATTAATGTTGTTGTTTTGTTTTTAATTACCCTCCGTGTGGTGCAGATGGAACGATCTGAATGGATGATGAATCAGAGAAGCTCATATTTTATAAGTGGTGTTGCGGAGTTCATGAATTTGGCTGAAAGTACAAAGAAGAGAATTGGTGATGAGGATTACATCATGTGTCCATGTACTCATTGTGCCAATACAGAGTCACGTGTAGTTGTAGATGTCGAGTGGCACTTACTCTCTCGGGGATTCATGGATGGACATACACGTTGGACCAGACACGGTGAAGAGCAGGTCATGGATGAATAGACCCAGGGCTGTGAGATGCCAAACCCTGGTCAGTGTCACATGGATGTTGAATCTAACATCGGGGCAGAGGCGTCAAGCTACCAATTGAACACCGGAAAGCTGAAACACCCACTAGAAAACCAAGACGGCGACGCAGAGGACGACGATCTTGATATGCCAGATTTTGCTGCTATGATTGCAGATTTCAAGGGCCCAAAAAAAGGATATGATTGGGTACAAGGATCTGCCAACCATTGATGCGGACTCCAAGAAAGAATTGTATCCAGGTTACAAAAAGAAATATTCCAAGTTGAGTGCCACCCTGGAGCTTCTCAGATTTAAAGCAGCAAACGGTCTATCAAACAAGGGCTTCACAGAGTTGTTAGGTCTTTTCAAAGAAATTCTTCCAGAAGATAATGTGTTCCCCAGAAGCACGAATGAAACGAAGAAAATTGTTTGCCCATTGGAACTTGAAGTATAGAAGATACACACTTGTGTGAATGATTGTATATTGTACCATGGTGAGTACAAAGATTTGCGTGCATGTCCCACATGCAAGCATGCACGATACAAGCGCAGGAGAGCAAATGACATGTACAAATTGGACGATGAGATCAAGACAGGAATCCCGTTCAAGGTTGTTTGGTACTTGCCTTTGGTTCCCTGTGGTTGGATGGTTAGAGGGACAGTGGTATCCCCAGCCCACCAGGGTTCTAGTCCTGGTGCTCGCATTATTCCTGGATTTATTTCAGAATTTCCGGCAATGCGCTTTCAGTGGGAGGAGACGTTCCCGTCGACGACGAGGCGCCTACGGTGACTTCGTAAATTTCAAGATGACATGCCGGCTTAGTCTCTCGGAGGTGCTCATAGGGGTAGGGTGTGCGTGTGTGCGTTCATAGGGGTGAGTGTATGCGCGTATGTATGAGTGCTTGTGTCTGTACTGATGTTCAAAAAAAAAGGTTGAGGCATTTGTTTGCAAACCCTAGAGAGGTAAAGAGGTTGCGGTGGCATCATGACGAGCGAACTACGGATAAATATATGAGGCACCCGAAAGATGGGGCTCAGTGGGAATTAATCGACAACAAGTTTGAAGACTTTGCCAAGGATCATAGAAGTATAAAGCTCGGGGAGTGTACTGACAGGATGAATCCTTTTGGCGATATGAGCACCAATCACAGCACATGGCCGATGCTTCTGTGCATATATAACCTAGCTCTTTGGTTGTGTATGAAGAAAAAAATACATTATGATGTCAATGATTATCCAAGGCCCGAAGCAACCTGGAAATGACATCGACATTTACTTTCAGCTACTGATAGAAGAACTGCTGACAGTGTGGGTAGATGCTCCTGCTGTAAAATGTTATGATGCTTACAAAAAGGAGATTTTTGATCTACATGTGATGCTGCTGCACACCATTCAAGATATGCCGGCATCAGGCAACACATCGGGGTAGAAAACAAAGGGAAATGTAGGGTGTGTCACATGCATGGATAGGACAGCTAGCATATTTCTTCCCAACTCGCGCAAAACCGTGTATTTGTGTCATCGTAGGCTCTTACGGAGAAATCACCCATACCGAAAGATGAAAGATGAATTTGATGGTACGGCAGAGGTAGATGTGGGCCCAAGACCCTATGCTGGGGAGGTGGTCCACAACATGGCTAAACAAATTAATGTTGTGCTTGGCAAGAAGCACGCTTTGACGGTGAAACAAACACCCAAGGGTTAAGTGTTTAAGAAGAAATCGGTGTTCTGGAAACTACCTTACTGGGAGATTCTACGTGTACGTCACTGCATCGATGTCATGCACGTAGAGAAGAACGTATGTGAAAGCATCCTTGGTACTCTGCTCAAGATTAAAGGTAAAACAAAGGATGGTGACAGTTCACGGCTCGATATGCTTGCTAATCAATCAAAATGCAAGAGTGAAGCAGAAGATGATAACAAATTCATCCACGCTCGCCAAAGTTACAATTTCAGTATAAAAGAAGCAACAAAGTTCTTCACCTATTTGTTGTCAGTTAAGACACCCTCTTCCTACTCCGCAAACATCAGAAGTCTCATGGATGTGAGCTCAGGTAAAATGAAGTTGGGACACATGAAGTCACATGATTGCCATGTAATGTTGACACAAATCCTTCCGGTTGCCATCAGGAATCTAATGGACAAAGATATAAGAAACACACTCATTGAGCTCTATGATTTCTTCAACCAACTATGGCAGAAAGTTGTAGATCCCGAAGAGTTCGATCATATGCAAGAGGATATTGCAAGAATATTGTCCAACCTAGAGATGTTTTTCCCATCGTCATTCTTTGATGTCATGGTCCATCTCACTGTGCACCTTGTCGACAAGATAAAGTATTGTGGTCCTGTGTTTCTGTGCAACATGTATCCCTTCGAGCGGTTCATGGGAATACTAAAGTGCTATTGTCCGAACCGAAACCATCGAGAGGCAAGCATCCTACAAGGTTATACCGCGGAGGAGGTGGTTGAGTTTTGCATCGAATACATGAAACACAGACAAATAGGTTTGCCCCTCTCTCACCACGAGGGAAGGCTAAAAGGTAAGCCGGTCCTTGCTGGCACACAAAAGGCCGCACCCGGAGAATTGGTAGAGAAAGCCCATTTGACGGTACTGCTTAGCAGCCCAGTTTTCAGCGCTTGTGCCAAAGAACACTTGGCGGAGATACGCAAAGCTTCTTAACAATGGTGTATCCATTAGATGCGGAGATGAAGGAGCACACTAAGTACTACGCTGAATGGCTGAAGAATCGTTTGGCGCAAGGATCCATTGATGACATTGCTACGTGGTTGGCACAAAAGCCATCACCTACGATGTTGACGTACCAAGCATATGACATAAATGGCTACATGTTCTACACTAATGAACATGATGAGAAGACCTCATGTCAGAATAGCTCTGTTCGAATAGAATGCATGACTGTAGATGAAGCTGATAAAAGGGTATACTATGCAACCATTAAAGAGATTTGGGAGCTTAACTATGTGAAAGTTAAGGTGGCATTATTCAGGTGCACATGGATCCCTCTTAGTCAGGTAAAGGTTGATGATTACAGGAAGACCTGTGTTAACAGGACAATGATGGCATATCACACGGACCTGTTCATTCTTGCCAGCGATGCTACCCAGATTTTCTATGCGGAAGACCCCTTGAATAAGAACTGCCATGTAGTGATGCATGGGAAGAGGAGGGTACTAGGTGTCGAGGATGTTGCCGATGAGGACGAGTACAATGAATTTGCTGAGTTGCCAGCCAAGGTATCACGCACCCCTCTAACAGAGAAGCATAAAATCATCAGAAAACCCAAGTTCATTCGGGGTCAATGTAATGATCCCGGTTCCCCCATGTACATGGGAATTAAGCCGTAAGACTAGTTTTGATGCCTACCCTGCAACTTAATTCGTTCAATTTAGAACTATCGCGTGTACTGAATTTGTGAGTTATGCCCGGATTTCTGTTGATGTAAGAACCGTTAATATGTTGACCTTGATATGCTGTCAGCTCAGGCAATGAATATGGAATGTTTATTATTATTATTATACCATAGAGGTAGCACACTCAATTGATCTCACTCCAGTATGTATGAACAGAAGATATGCAATCTGGTTTGCGAATCGCACATGGTTCGTTCATGAAAGCCGCGTGCCGACCAAATCGCGTGCGTGATCTGAGTCGTGCGTTCTGATTCACCAGAACCCAAACCCCACGGATCGTACGTCTACACCATTGGATGCTCCTAGATCGAACGACAATCCTCATCCCTTTCGACAGCAAATGCAGTTCTGGTTGTAATTTTATTTATATGCACAAAATGCACGTTAAATTCAAAAAATGTCTTAAATATAGCAAACGATACTTGAAATGAGCCAAAAAATCAAACCCGTGGTATAATGGTGATTGCGTACTATGGAAATTTTTATGAGGCCAAACGATGAAGTCACCGGCCATTGGAGTTTGAATTGACACGTCTCCTTTTGGAAACCATGATCCTTCTTGTGAGATGCTCCGGTTTGGAAGGAGCGATCATCAAAACTTGTGCCAAACTTTTACCAATTTTTTTCCACAGGGTCGTGAGAGCACGCCACGGGCAGACACCAATTTTGATGATGTTCGGACTCCATCTGAATTTCCTGTAATTAAAATACCAACTAGGCTTATGCCAGTGGCCGCACCTCGTGGCCGAAATGTTTGAAACTTCTCCCCGCTTCTCGGACAACGGACGAAAACTCGCAAAGCGACGCACAAATGATTTGTACACCTTCTTTGCTAAGACTACCCACAGTGGGAGTAACATAGGTGGTAACATCACACATCTCTAGGCAAAACAGATGATGTGGCGAGTAATTAATGAGGAAATAGGGGCATGTGGTAACACAGCTAGTTACTGTAACATCACACATACCAAGACAAGATGGGTCTACAATCTAATAAATGAAGTGTTGCATGACACCACACATATGTTACCCCCCACTATAGAGGTAGTAACATAGACTAGTAACATATGCATCTTACTAGTCTAAGTTACTACCCATTGTGACTAGTCTAACTAACACCCACATGTAGTTGTAGTAGGGTTTTGACTTTATATGCACTAAATGCAAGGTAAGTGCAAAAAATGACTTAAATATAGCAGACGAGACCTGAAATGGGCCAGAAAATCAAACCAAGGGTATATCCGTGATTGTTTACCGTGATTTTTTTCGAGGCGGAATGATGTAGTCACCGACAATTTGGAGTCCAAAGTGCCGCTTCTCCTTTTGGAAACCATGATCCTTCTTGTGAGATACTCCGTTTTGGAAGGAGCGATCATCAAAACTTGTGCGAAACTTTACCAATTTTTTTCCACGGGGTCGTGAGAGCACTCCACGGGCACACACCAATTTTGATGAAGTCCGAACTGCATCTGAATTTCCTGTAATTAAAATACCAACTAGGCCTACGCCGGTGGCCGCACCTCGCGGCTGAAATGTTTGAAACTTCTCCCCGCTTCTCGGACAAACGGATGAAAACTCGCAAAGCGACGCACAAATGATCTGTACACCTTCTTTGCTAACTAACACCCACATGTAGTTGTAGTAGGGTTTTGACTTTATATGCACTAAATGCACGGTAAGTGCAAAAAAATGACTTAAATATAGCAGACGAGACCGGAAATGGGCCAGAAAATCAAACCAAGGGTATATCCATGATTGTTTACCATGATTTTTTTTCGATGTGGAACGATGTAGTCACTGACGATTTGGAGTCCGAACTGGCGCATCTCCTTTTGGAAACTATGGTCCTTCTTGTGAGATGCTCCGGTATGGAAGGTGCGAGCACCAAAACTTGTGCCAAACTTTACCAAAAATTTTCCATGCGATCGTGAGAGCACGCTACGGTGACATAATGATTTTCATTATTTCCGGACTCTATATGCATTTCCTGTAATTAAAATACCAACAAGGCCTACGCCTCTGGCCGCACCCTGCGGCTGAACTATCTGAAGTTTTTTCCCGTTTCTCAAACAATGAATGAAAACTCGCAAAGCGACACACAAATGATCTTGCTAACACCCACGTGTAGTTGTATATATATATATATATATATATATATATATATATATATAAGCGACTATATATATGCAAAAAATGACTCAAATATAGCAAATGAGATCTCAAATGCAGCAGAAAATCAAACCATAGGGTACAATGGTGATTTCTTACCGTGGAATTTTTTTTGAGGCGAAACAATGAACTCATGTTTTCATTCAAATGAAAATATGCTGATAGTTCATGTAAATGTTTTCAAATAGCACACGGTTCACTCATGAAAGTCGTGTGCCTACTAAACCGTGGCCGATGCCCCCCTGCCACGCGCGTAATCTGAGTCGTGCATTCTAATTGGCCAGAACCTAAACCCCACGGATCATACGTCTGCATCGTTGGATTCTCCCTGATCGAACAACAATCCTCATCCCTTTCGACAGCACATGCAATTCCGGTTGTGATTTTATTTATATCCACAAAATGCACGTTAAATTCAAAAAATGTCTTAAATATAGCAAATGATACCTGAAATGCGTTAGAAAATCAAACCCGTGGTATAATGGTGATTGCGTACCGTGAAATTTTTTAAGAGGCCAAATGATGAAGTCACCGGCCACTTGAGTTTGAATTGACACGTCTCCTTTTGGAAACCATGATCCTTCTTGTGAGATGCTCCCGTTTCCACGGAGCGATCATCAAAACTTGTGCCAAAGTTCAGCAATTTTTTTCCACGGGGTCGTGAGAGCACGTCACGGGCACACGCCGATTTTGATGATGTCCGGACTCCATCTAAATTTCTTGTAATTAAAATACCAACTAGGCCTACACCGGTGGCCGCACCTCATGACCGAAATGTTTGAAACTTCCCCCCACTTCTTGGACAATGGATGAAAACTCGTAAAGCGACACGCAAATGATTTGTACACCTTCTTTTCTAACTAACACCCAGATGTAGTTGTAGTACGGTTTTGATTTTATATGCACTAAATGCAAGGTAAATGCAAAAAAATGACTTAAATATAGTAGAGGAGACCTAAAATGGGCAGAAAATAAAACCTAGGGTATATACGTGATTATCTACCGTGGAAAAAAATTCGAGGTGGAACGATGTACTCACCGACGATTGGAGTCCGAAGTGCCGCGTCTCCTTTTGGAAACTATGATCCTTCTTGTGAGATGCTCAGATTTGGAAGGTGTGAGCATCAAAACTTATGCCAAACTTTACGAAATTTTTTCCATGGGTTCCTGAGAGCACGCCACGGTGACACACCGATTTTTGTTATTTCCGGACTCTATATTTATTTCGTGTAATTAAAATACCAACAAGGCCTACGCCTCTGGCCGCACCCTGTGGCCGAACTGTTTGAATTTTTTTCCCATTTCTCGGACAATGAATGAAAACTCCCAGAGCCACAAATGATCTTGCTAACACCCATATGTAGTTGTGACTATACCAAACGACTCAAATATAGCAAACGATACCTCAAATGCACCAGAAAATCGAACCATAGGGTACAATGATGATTTCTTACCGTGGAAAAAAATTGGAGGCGAAACGATGAACTCATATTTTCATTCAAACGAAAATATGCTGTTAGTTCATGTAAATGTTTTCAAATAGCACACGGTTCACTCATGAAAGCCGTGTGCCAAGCAAACCGTGGCTGATGCCCCCTGCTGCGTGCGCGATCTAAGTCGTGCGTTCTGATTGGCCAGAACCTGTAACACCCTTGTGTATTAGTCACTGTGATCAACTGCTAATAATGCCAAGTCATATCATTTGCAGTGCTTAGTCATAGTGGTTAACCAAAACAATTCAAACTCTATTCTGGAAATCAACTCAAATTCAAAAGTGAAATATGAAGTTGCTCAAACACTGTTGGAAAAATGTTCACTAAATAACAAATATTCCAGTAGCACTTATAAAAATATAAACAATGATACTTGGATTAGTTAAATGACTCCAACAACATGAAACAGCACCAAAACATCACTAATTAAATCATTTATAATCATATCAAATTCAAATAAAATCCTACTTTACCCAAATCAGTTTTTGGTGAAGGTTAATATTGCATTGTAATATTTGGGCCAAGTCCCGCATTTTACTAAATAGCAAAAGTGGCCTAACAATTACCTAAACAGAAAAGAATAAAAGAAAAATCAAAACAGAAACAGAAAATATAAAACGAGGCGCTGTGCACTGGGCCTAAGTGCACAGTGCCTCGATCCAGCCCAGCTGGCCCATCCCCTCCTTCTCTCCCCTGCGTGTCGGCCGCGCCTTGGCCTAGCACGCGCGCGCCGGCGCGACGTCGACACGCCGACGCCACCGACGCCACGAAGGGATAAAGGTGAGGCTCGTCCACTCCCCTTGGACCTCCTCCATCACTCTCCCCCTCTCTCCCTCGCCCGCTTCGCCCCACTTCTTCCCCTCAGATCCGTCCCAGGGCGCCGCTGTCGCCGCGCCACATCACCGCCGTGGCCAGCGGCCTCCCCGCGTCGCCTGAGTGTGCCAGGGAGGAGCGTCGTGGTCGACCACGTTCCCTGGAGCCGTTGGAAGGAGCTGAGGAGCCCGGCGTCGACCGAACGCGTCGTCTTCTTCCTCGGGACGCCGTCGATCTCCTACGTCTCCGGCGAGCCTCTGCAGCTACTAATCCCCCAACGGCCTTACATGTGTGCCGCAAGGTGAGCCGCAGCTCTTTCCCGCGCCCTTCTTTTTGCTCCGGCGTGCCCATAGCGGCTGCTCCACGCAAGCCCGAACCCAGCTCCGCCGCGGTGCTCGTCGCCGTCGCTCCCGACATTGCCGTGCTCAACTGAGCTCACCGTCGTACTCCACGCGTCTCTAGGGCCTTGTAGAGCCACTCCGCTGAGCTTGCCGTGCACCGTTGTGCCACTTCCGATCGGGGCCGAACTCCGGCGCCCGCTTCGCCGCTCACTACCGTCGACCTAGCTCGTCTCCGGTCGAACCGCTAGTACTACACAACGCGCACGAGCTCTGGCTTTCGAACGCGAGTAGCCGCGCCCCGTTTGGCTCACCACAGCCAAACCCCGAGCTACTTCGGCGAGAAACCGCTGCTAGAACAGTCGCCGGAGCAACTCCAGCGATGCTGCCGACGTGGCGCAGGTGGGACCCACCCCTGGGTCACTGACCGTGGGCCCTGGGGGCCCCAGTTGACTGGGTTGACCCAGTCAACTATGCTGACTGGGCAACCCAGCCACTGACATGCGGGCCCCACCACATTTAGATTAAATAAAATGTTTTAATAAATAAAAACTAATTAGTTAGACTAATGTCTCACTGAAAGATGGGGCCCACCCCCTAATTAACCCTGTTAGTTAGATTAACTCCCTGTTAGTCTCAACAGAGGCTGACATGTGGGTCCCACTGGACCCACATGTCAGGTTTGACCCTGGTCAGCGAGGTTGTTGACTGCTGACATCATCACCTAGTTATGCTGATGTCATAAATCAATTCTATTAATAAAAATAATTCTAGAAAATCATTTAAACTTTGAAAATTAATAACTTTTAAACCATAGCTTAGATCGAAAAACTTAAAACATGAAAGTTGATCAGAACGACGAGACGATTCTGATCGTGTCGTCTGTGTCGACGCCAGAACCCCCTACGTAGGTGAACCCGCAACATCGAGGCCGTATCCGGTAGATGAATAGTGCATAATCACCGGATAATCAATCCAACTTAAATCCTAAAGTAACTAAAAATGACTTAGACATACTTTAGGCAACCCTGCACTGCATCTTAGCATAGCATGCCTGTATTGCATCGTTTGCTGTGCATTTATCTATTTCCTCTCCCTCTTCTCTCTCGGTAGACCCCGATGTCGATGTAGCTCCCGAGGCCGACGCTGCTCAGGAGCCCGACGACACAGTTGACGACCTTGCCCTTGCCGCCGAGCTTCCAGGAAAGCATCCCCCATTTTGAGCATTCCGATATCGCCTAGTCTCTTCTCTCTTTTGCTTGCATTAGAAGTTACTGCTGCTGCTGTTATCCTATATCTGCTGCATAGCCTGTTTATTGTAACCTGCCTTGCTACCTACCTGCTTATCCTAAACTGTTTAGATAGGTAGGGTAGAGACCATCAGAGACCCCACTTATCCCGACTGCCCCGCTGGATGATCAGAAGACACGAGCAACGGGATCGAAGACCAGGCCCCGACACTGCACGACACTTCCCTTACTTGCTCGACACTACTGGGTTACTATCAAGTGCCGAGGGTGATACCTCGTCAGCACTTCTGATGATAACCTTGTAGGTTAGTTAATCGGTCGTGGTCAGTGAGGGTGATTCCTCCTACACCACCCCCGAAACCGACACTGTCGTGTAACTCCTCAAGAGTGGACCTCGAGGGTGATTCCTCTTACAATCACCTTGACGGTTAAGTCAGGTGGGGATCCAACGAGGGTGATGCCTCGGATTCCTTCTTGATGTGGTAGCCACACAGATGACTTACATTACTGATGTTACTGTTCATACTAGATAAAGACGGGTCGGCCCTGAGGGGTACCCGCGCGAGCTTAATAGTGAGTGATGTGGAGTCGGGTGGACCTGGATGGTGCCCGAGGGTTGAACACGAGGCGTGGCCGGGCATCCCTCGCCCTTGCCGCAAGTCCTCGAGACGGGGCGACGGGGTCACATCTTTCGTGAGTCTTTGCTCGTTACCGCACGCTCCTAATCCACTAATAGTTTGGATATTTGATCCGAGGGGCCTCTGGCCTGATAGCACTAACCATCACGTGGGCATAGTATGGGCGTTCTGCGTCGTATACTTCAGCCGAAGCTTAATGGACATCAGCGACTAAGCGGCGTGCGCCGAGTTGGACTGGTTACGCAACTGTGCTTGTATTAACGGGTTGCTAGGTCTGCTCTCGGCCACATGACGCAACGTGCAGGAGTTCCCGGGGCGATGGCCCAAGACCCCTGGGGGCATAGGTTAGTCCAGCGTGCTGACCTCTCTGTTAAGTATTTGGTCGGGTTGCGGCGTGTTGCTTAGCCGAGGCCGGGCATGACCCAGAAAATCTGTCCGGCCGGAGTTAAGCGAGCATGGTGGGTAAGTTGGTGCACCCCTGCAGGGAAGAAAACATCTATTGATAGCCTGTCCTACGGTAACGGACACTCGGAGTTGTATCCCGATCGGTACAACTAGAACTGGTGACTTGTGATTAAATGGATAGTATGGCTCTGGGATTGCTTTCTCGCAGGGAGTCGAGGAAGAATCTCTGGGCGAGGTTGATGATACTACAAGTACTTTACATTATGTTAATCTGCACTCTTCTAATGCTGCAAGACCGATGAAGATGCTTGAAGATGCTAGTCTTTGATAGGACTAGGCTCTTCCCTCTATTCTGGCATTTCTACAGCCCAGCCCACATATACAGCCCTCCTTTGAAAATGTTGCATATGTAGTGTAGATCCTTGCTTGCTGAGTACTTCGGATGAGTACTCACGTTTGCTTTACTTTCTTTTTCTCCCCATATCCATATGTCGCTACCAGATGACGGAGCCCCTGAGATAGCTGCCCTCGTCGACGACTACGGCTACTACTACTACCCTCCCGACGAGTACTACTACGAGGAGCCGACTGACGACCAGGAGTAGGATTCGGAGGGTCCTAGGCAGGAGGCCTACGCCTTTCGATCGTAGTATTTTATTTTTGCCCCGCCTTTCTAAAAGGCTTATCTCTATTGCTGTAATATATCTGTACCAAGATATCTGATGCTTCCGCTGACACTTGTATGCCATCGAGCTATGTATTCGAGCCCTCGAGGCCCTGGCTTGTAATATAAAGCTTGTATGACTTTATTTATGTTTTAGAGTTGTGTTGTGATATCTTCAAGTGAGTCCTTAGGCTTAATCGTGTGCATTTGTGTGTATGGTTAGTGCACGATTAAGCCGGGGTCATCACAGAACCCAAACCCCACGGATCATACCACTACTAGGGAAAACCTTATACAAACAATCTTAGCAGTAGCGCGGCTTAAAAAGAGGCGCTACTGATAATTAGTAGTAGAGCTTTCTAGTTTCGAGCGCTACTAGTAGGTGGTTAGCAGTAGCGCATTCTGTAATACCGCGATGCTGTTATGGCCAGCCCGGGCCCAGGTGCCCATCCAAACTTAGCAGTATTGCCTGTCTTGGACCAGTGCTACAGCTATTGACTTTAGTAGTAGTGTTTTACCTAGAAACGCGCTACTACTAAGCCCAGGCTATCATCGGCCCGCGCCTGACCTCTCAGTCTCTCCTCCTCACTCTCCATCTCCACTCTCTCTACCATCCTCGTCAACGGTGGCCTGCCCCCGCGCTGCTCCAGCCGCCGTTCCCCGGCCGCGCCCGCCCTCCTCTACCGCATTTTCGTCGCTGTCAGCGCCTCCTTCCTTGTCGGTAAGCCGTCTCCCTCCTCCCTCTTCCCTCCTCCTGCTCTCTGCTTTCTCCTCCCTCCTCCCTCCTCGGCCGGCCGCCCTCCTCCTCTCTCTCCTTCCTTCCTCCCTCCTTCCTCCTCCGGGCACCATCCTCCCTCCTCCCTCCTCAGCCGACCGCCCTCCTCCTCTCTCTCCTCCCTCCCTCCCTCCTCCCTCGGGCACCATCCTCCCTCCTCCTCCCTCTCTCTCCTCCCTCCCTCCTCCCTCCTACCTCCCTCCATCCCTCCTCCCTCTGTTCTTGTAGAAATGTAGTATTTTTTAATGTTTTTCAAATACAATAGAATGTAGAATGTAAATTTTTAGTAAATGTAGGGGTTATAAGATATTTAGTATTGTAGATTATTTGAATAGAATAGAAATTTTTCAATAATGTAGATTATTTGAATAGAATAGATTTTTTTAGTAATGTAGGGGCAAAACAACCAAATACCTTTAAAATTTTAGTATTAATTTAGGTTATTTGAATAGAATAGATTTTTTTTACTAATGGTTTCTATATTATAGTTTGTATTTTACTACATTTAGTCTGAAATTAGGGCTTTTGCTAGGGTTTATAGTATATTTTCAAATATATTTCAGCAATCAAATTCTAAGTTATGTGAAATTAGGGCATTTTTCTATGGTTCAAGAAATAGACAGTAGGTAAAAAACCAGGGCATTTTTCTAGGGTTTAGGGTTTCACTAAGTACTAAAATGAGGATAATAATGTTTTTGTTTATATTTTATTTTTGTAGAAATCAAGGAGCCCTGCATCATCCCCGCCGTCGTCCCCGTCACCGACCCCCTCCGACCTCGAGGTGAGACCAACCAAATCCCCATGTTGATGATGATGTAGATGTTTTCATAGATGTAGTAGAGTAGTAGATGAGTTGCTATGACAATTTTCATGGAATAGAAAATTTTCAATGTAAGTCTTTCAAATATGATGGAGATTTAGACATGTGATATGTAGTGATGTGTACTACTAGTGCTTGCTCAAGTGGCCTATGTTTGCAGGGAACACCTCACAGTGGCCTATGTTTTGCCGGAGTGTTGATTAATTTCCATTCCGGCAAATTTCAGGCGCTCGATATATGTCCTTTTTAGCAAAGGTCATGATGGATTTTTTCGTGAATTTTGGCATGACTTGTGCTAGAATTTGTAGGAAATATCGAGTGGCCCGGATTTTGTAGAAAGATAATTTAACGACATTTCGGGTTGACTTTAAGTCTGTCGGGACTCCACCATATATATGAGAGGACGAAGAATCCCCACTGTTGTCGTGGGGGTAGCTTCTTCTTCATTCCAAGGTGCTTGACATTTTGGTGTAATGCACTTTGGAATGACAGGAGTAGCTACCATCACCGACGGTTGCAAATGTCAGGGATGAAGAACCCCGACTGTTGTCGTGGGGGTAGCTTCTCCTTCGTTCCCGTGTGCTAGACAATTTGGTGTAATGCACTCGGGAACGAAGGGAGGAGATACCATCACCGACGGTCGAATATATACACCACGTGAGCTAAGAGTTTTCAAGAAAAATACTCGACAGACCGATAGTCAACCCGTGATGAATAATAATGATCTAATTTAGTTTTTGTAGTACATATACTGAATTGTACAAGTTTAATCTTTGAAGTATGAACATAGGAAATGTCTGACGACAACGATAGGCTCCCGGAGTGCGACTGGTGTGGCGACGACCGGGGTCTGTGCGACAGGCCTCACCTGGTAGAAGGTCGGTGCTTCAGTATTAAGCTCGATGAGACCTTCAATGTTGAAACGGTACGCAACGACGACAAGTGTTTTTTCGTAATTAAGCATGACTTCTGCTTCTTCAATGTGTAATTTCCTTCTTTTACAATTCGACTAGCTTATCCCATGCCATGCAAGATGCTATGTCTTGGAGAAGCTGGATTTTGAAGATCATGAAAATATTGAGACAAAGATAGTTCACCTAAGGACCCATCATGGTTATGATTTTGCTGTAAATCTATACAATTCTGAGAGCGTATCCCATTTTGGTTGCCCGAATTGGGAAGCACTTTGCAAGACGTATGATTTTCATGAGGGTATGCTTGTCACCTTGGATCTTGGTGATCCTGACATCGACGAAGAGAATATGGACACTTGGGTCCTTGTTGATACGCTTCCAATTCTACCGCTATGTGAGTTTCTCAAACATATTTATTCAGTAATTTATATTGTTTATTTCAAAATAGTTGACAGCTTATTTCCATTGAAAGCTTATTTTCATTATTCAAAAAATGTACGAAAGATGGTAGACAGAACCTACTACACCGATGGTGCAGAATTAACTTATCAGGAGAAAGATCATCTTATCTCATTTATTATTGATGTTGAGAATTACAATATCAATTATGAAACTCCTGCACATTATGGTCAATACGTGCCACTAGTGCATGTGTCGAACTATGGTAACATCCATGGAGATGGCATTGTAAGATTTTTTACTATTACGACATCCGTGCATCTTTTGCATAAATTCTTCTAAAGCTAAACTATATTGCTAACTACGACGTTATTATTATGTTTTTCAACAGAAAATCCCAAAGGATTGTGTGCCTGATCTGATGTTTCCGAAAGGTCACCTTGATGTTATTAGCTTATGGCCAAGTCTGCCTAAGCTTCACCGTTGTTCATACCGGATTTCTAAAACCGATGAAGACATGACAATCAAAGAATGGAAACAATGTATGAACAATCATAGGGAGCTACTTGGAAGCAACATTGTGCGAAGCGTAAGAATTGGAGACAGGATAATCTCCATTCTCCATAATGGAGAGTCAATGGCTATCTTGTTTTATGCTATTCTACCTTAGAGAGGGTAGTAGGTCCTATGAGAGAGGAGTAGGTTCTAGGTACAATGTGTTATTATGTGCTATAATGTGTTAGAGTTGATGATGATGATGAGGAGGAGGAGTTGTGATTATGACTAGTGACCAAGTTGTTATATGATGTCTCATGGATGAAAATTATGATCATGAGAAGTTGTTATATGACAATGATGTATTATGATGATAAGTTGTTAATGATATGATGATGATGATGATGAGTTATTATATCATTGGGTGAAAGAACCGCGGATTAGTTTCAAGTGGATGGATCCTAAGTGACCAAGTCATGGATTATCACGATAATCCATGACTTGGTCACTTAGGATCCATCCACTTGAAACTAATCCACGGTTCTTTCACCCAGTGATGTAATAACTCATTATGATGTAAAAAAAATCTCTAAATTGCTACTGTATGAAAACTTGTATAATGGTGTATGAATATGACATAAAATAAAAAAGAAATAGAATACGTAATAATAGTAGTAGCGCAGGCAGAGAGGCGCGCTGCCAGTAATTACCAGTAGCGCTTTCTGCAGGAAGCGCTACTACTAAGTAGGTATAGCAGTAGCGCGGGTGAACCAATGCTACTGCTACCCTTTAGCTGTAGTGCAGTTGCAGTAGCGCAGTCTCCCACGCTATTGCTAGCCCAAAAACCAGCGCTACTGCTAGGCTTTTCCGTAGTAGTGTACGTTTGCACCGTTGGATGCTCCCAGATCGAACGACAATCCTCATCCCTTTCATCAGCACATATAGTTCCGGCTAGGATTTGATTTATATGCCAAAATGCATGGTAAATGCCAAAAAATGTCTTAAATATAGCACACGAGACCTGAAATGCGCCAGCAAATCAAACCTGTGGTATAATGGTGATTGGTTACCATGGGAAAAAATTAGAGGTGAAACTATGAACTCACATCTTCATTTCAAAATTAGCACATCTTCATTTCAAACAAAACTATGTTGTTTGTGCACACGAGCGCTTAGAGGCAACCGTTTGCATAGGCCTTACCGCGCGGCGACCGGGCATATTTTTTCACCCTTTTCACCTAGACCGCCAACACCCCCCACTGCCCGCCCGCGTTTCACTCGATTAGTCCACCCAATCTCCACGCCAGCTCCCCCCTCCCCCAGATCCACAGCAGAACCCTCTCCGGCACCGGCGTGCTCAACCCGGCCATGTGCCCGCTCTTCGGCGTCAACCCTATCTCCATTGCTGTTCGCAACACGCGGCTGCCCGCGCCTCGCCGTATTCGTTTTCTCGCCAGCCACCCTCGAGCATATCAATCCTGTATCCCTCGCCTCTCCTGTGGTGCTGCCTGGTTTATTAAGAAACCTGTTAGTTACTGCTCTCCATCGCGGTGTGGCATATTTCGTCGCAATCCCTCTTCCTATTTCATTCCGTATGTTCCCAAATTGGCTATAAAATAACGGAGAGCTTATATTTCTTCATTATCTACCTTCCTAACTGTATATATAAGCTGTATTTGTTCCAATAATTTATTGTCGATTTACAGATCGTGGGCGCCTGAGTCACACAAACTTAACAAATAAGCCGTACATTTTCTAAATTATTGCATGACATGTTTAGACAGCTTGATACCAAGTTGTTAGCTTTATGCTTATCCTCCTTTCCTGAGTTTCGCATGTGTTCTCTGTAGATGCCGAGTAGCAGCGACATCACTCGTGCTTCAGGCGATGTATCTTCATCTGATTCTGGCAACCCTAGGTCTTCAGCAGATGGTGAGGGATCAAGTAATCTGGAACGGGATAGAGATGCAGCAATTACCCTTCCGGTCAGGACATGGAGAAACACTCCAAGGAAGCCCACACACTAGCCTAAAGGTGTATATGAAGTAACCGAGATCGATTTAAAGTCTTGGGCTCCAACTAAACCAGATAAAGCACGCACGAGGTTCAGGAGTGTGTGTGGATTTGTTGGCAGGGCAAGGCTCAACATTAATCTGCGAGGGTTTCGGAAGGCTGACACAGAAACACGGCCAAGGATAGTCTGGGAGATCATGGATCACTTCAACGTTCCAGAGCAGTGGAGAATGCAGGTGGAACACGCTGCACTGAAGAAGGCTAGGGATGCTTGGAGAAACTGGAAGCACGTGTTGTACAAGATGTACTTGAGTGAAGGCAAGGACCCGATCCCCGCATACCCCCAAATTACAAAGGCAGACTGGGCAGAATTCAAAAGCGTCAGGGCAAATATAGAAATTGCTATGAAGAGTGCCAAGCAATCGGAACTTCAGAAGAGGAACACACACCCCCACCGTATGGGTGTGGCAGGATACTACGACATGAAATCGATATGGGACCAGGAGGACAAAGAAGCAGTAGTTGCGGGTGGAAAACCGGCCTTTAGTGAAATCAGGGGCGAACGCGCTAGAGACTACTTTCGGGCACGTGCAAGGAGGCATGATGATGGAACTTATTACTTTGAAAACTCACATGACGAAAAATTGTATCACGTGATGTTAAAGGCTTCTGAGATACCTGGAAGGTTCTACAGGAACTCAGGGCCATGTGACATTCTGTCCAATGCTCTGGAAACAAGAGAGCCCCCTGGCCGTGCAAGGGGTATAGGTGTTAATGTCATGCACAAGAGGGCTTTCACACTCAGCAAAGAAGAGAGGCTCGGCATGAAAAAAGCGAGGAGTGAAATGAAGCAGAATGAATTGTATGAAAGGTTGAGGAAGGACATGTATCCGACTGTTTGAACGGAAATTGAGAAGTCACTGATGATGTAGAAGACTCTAACACTGACAGATAGCCATCAGATGGGAGGGGAGGCGGGCATGGAGGATGCTGGTTATTGCGCGACAACACCGCACAAGAGTAGCTGTGCATCAGCTGACCCCAGCGATAGTGAGACTGCAGCTGCTCATGATGATGCTATATCTGATCTATCTGGAATGAAAGATATACTGAAGGGCGTGCTTACACATTATGAAGGTACATTAAAATGTGCAACAGCCTGGGTTTGCTCACCCTTCTTGGAAGAGGGCCTCTTGCTGGACAATGTGCCATTGAAGCCGGGCTGTGTGAAGTTCTACGTGACTGAAGTAAAGCCTGGATTCAATGAATTTGCCCTGAAGAATGTCCTAGGAGACTTTGATGAGCAAAGGACCTTGGGAGAAACACTGTTACATCACATCTAGTGGCCACGAAAGGAAATAGACTTAATGGATGAGATCCCTGAAGCCCTGCCAAGAGCAACCAATGTCGCCCCTCAACTGGTGACGCTCTCCTTGCCACAGCAGCTCTCGCGTGCTTCCCCCAAAGAACCTAATACTCGTAATCCGACGGCTGATGCATCAACCTGTGATCAGCCCGCCCGACTTTGTGCCATACAGGCCATGTCATCGTCCACCCCAGAGCAGCCAATGGCAAGGCCTACAACTGCTGAAGACGCACCACCGGTTCAGATGCCAGCCGCTGAAGCAGCGGGAGGAGACCCAGATGCAGCACATGCTCAGCACACCAACCTGGTGGAACGGACTGCTAAGCATTCTGATGCTTCGGAACCTCCTGCTAAGCAGTCTGTAGGTCCAGAACCAACTGCTCATCAGTCCGTCGGTCCGTAGCCGCATGATCAGCATACCAATGCGTCAGCACTTCCTGCTCAATAAACCAATGCATTGGCACGGCCTCCTCAGCACACCGACAAGTTGGCACCACCTGTGCAGAAACCCGACATAGCTTCAACGCATGGTCAGCAGACCGATGCCTCTGCTCCTACAGCCCAGCAGTCCGTCACAGCAGCACCGCCAGCTCAGCTGTCCACCATAGCTAAACCATTTGCTAAGCAGCCCGTCGAAGCTTCACCGTCTGCTCGGTAGTCTTCCTTTCAGCCAACCAGACATTGGACCATAAGTGCTTCAAGTACCAAGAAGGAAGCAGGCAAAAAGGCTGCACCCGTGAGGAAGCGCGCCTCGAGAGCGAAGAGGAAAGAGAACGATTGCCTCTTACTTAAAGCACTCATCACCCAAAACCAAATTAATGGCAATTTGTTCGAATCGGAGAGTAATATTATTTCTGACGGCATGGATGATGAAGAAATAGCTTTGATGCTTGCTAAAAATAAAGCAGACGTACTTGAAGCACGCAACTATGTCCATGGATAGCCATTTCTTGTTGGCGAATACTTTGATGAGTGCAGCTCTAGTTGCCGCGAGTTACATAAATATTGCATGGATCAAATGTTAGCAGGTCATCATGTTCTGCTAGTCTACTACAACAGAGATCATTTCCGACACGATGCTGGTTCCATGAGTGTGAATTTCGAGGACTTACATCTCTTCTTCAACTTCAATGAGCTCGATGCCACTCTTGTTAGATGCCTGATTTTGTAAGTAACTAACAAACTCTGATCAACTTCTCCATACAAGGCTGTAAATGATAAACAACTAACTGCATTTTATTCCTCTCAGGGGATTGAACGCGCAGAGAAGAAAAAGGGAGAGTGTGTATTTCATAGATCCTGCATTAGGAAATGGCACAACATTACATGGTAAGGATGAACAAGAGTGGGGCATTAACACGGTCGCCCGTATCTTCGAAAACACGTCCCATGCGGAATCATTTCTCTGGCCATATCATGAACGTTAAGTCAAATAAACAACCACACATACACTGATTATCTTTCAGATTTTGACATAATTCGTAAGTTCATGGCTTTCTTAATATGTAGCAATCACTGGATATTGGTATTCATTGTTGCAAACAAGAACACATTTTACTACATCTGACGCATCTTCAGCAATTCTTGGATAGGTATTGAATTCTATGACGTTGAAATTAATTTGCATTCATATCTGGTTCAATAATTGATGTTGTCAAAATTCATCATCATTTGCAGTGTGCTTGCATTATGGAAAACTAAACCAAGGAACCTGTTCAAGAGGGAACTACCTCTGCAACCCGACATCGTTTCTCCGGTAACACACCGAAATCCGTTATTTTTGGAAAATGTATCCAATAGTCTACAAATACCTTTTCTTACGCTAGTCAAATGTTCAAGCTTCTAAATAAACCTCTTTCTATTTCTATCCAAAGAAAAAAAATACATCTAACACCGGTTAGGTTGTTCCTAACAGGACAAATACATGACTAATTCTCTACAAAAAAATTCAGTGTCCTCAGCAACAAGCAGGGACCAACCTTTGTGGATACTATGTTTGCAGACACATGATCTCCATCTGCAAATCTGCGTATAGTTGTGAAGATGCTCGCAAATTAGAACCAGTAAGTCTATCTTAATTAATATCTTCTACTCAACTCATATGGCACATTCTGATCTTAAAAATACTGCAGCTCATCTTAGAACCGAGGACCCCTAAACCGCTCCCCGCTGGTGAATTGCTGATGGTTCGGAGATTTATCAGCGACTTCTTCCTGAATCACTACATCAATCCCACTGGTGATAATGAAGATTTCAGCAAGCCTTCTTCTGAAACATTGAGTAAGAGTTAGCCGCTAAACATATACACATGGATCCATTGTTTTCCATCTGATGAGGTCTTCGTATTTCATACACTATGATTAATTATGTAATGCATATATATGTCGACAAATCATTGGAATTTAGCTACCATTTGTTCAATTGCAATTGTTGCGAAATCTGATGAATGTTCTTCCTGTGGACACTATTTGTTCAATTGCATATTGTGGCGAATTTGCTTTTTGCATGCCGATTCAAATGGGATATTTTTGCTTTAACCTGGCAATTGCTTGGCACAAAATTCAACTAAATGAGTTTGTGCGATCCACATCGGAAAGCATACGTCAATCATAGCGGAACTGTCGGTGATACACAGCAGATCACAGACGATTTGCAGCACTACTACGTGTGTGTAGGGGCTCCGGAACCATTTGTGATATCACATTATCGCACACGAGAGCTGTAAGTAAACCGTGCACAATGTAAAATACAATCCCAGTCGTAAATTTTTCAGGAAACATGTGGGATCCCAAATGAAAAGCACACATCACTCTTACCGCAGCCGTCGGTGATAGACAACAAATCACAAAAGGTCTGCAACACTTGTATGTGTGTGAAGGGGCTCCTGAACCATTTGTGATAGAACATTATTGCACACGGTAATTGTTCGGAAATGTGTGCGATGGAGTTTTGCATGGCAGACAAGTTCCGCAGAAAACTCGTGTGCGATGGGACACATATCGCACACAATTCTTATGTTGGCCCGTGTGCCTTACATACTGTTTCCCAAACGGTTCATTACGACACACCGTTTGGTTTCACTGCGTCATTAGAAATGTTTAATCACCGATCCCACACGTGCGAAAGAATTTAGTGTGTGTTGCATCGCATACGATTACATTTGGCAAGACCTCTGCATCATGGCTCCCTACACCCGACGGTTTCTGGGTCATGTGGGAAGGACCCCCCTATCGCAGTCAGTCACTTAGCGACGGTTCAAAATGTCATCGCGGAAAGGGGTTAAAAATTGTTTGTATAGCACCTCGTTGTTCCAGTGTTTGTACTGTGAAATCAAGAGCAAGCTGTTGTAAGAAGAAGTGAAAACTATTGGTTTATGAGTCTCATTTTGTGTGATGTAATGCTACTTGTATTTTGATGTGTTTTGTACTTTGAAAACTATGCGCCATGTTCCAAATTTGAGCTAGATTTCAAATTTGAACCGACTTTCAAATTTGAGGCGCATTTGAAATTTGTACTTTGATGTGTATTGATTTTCCAGTGCATTCTCAACTTTTATGCATGTTAGGTGATCAATCCGAGCAATTTTGTGAAGTAAAACACATATTCATGAAAAATCAGCTCCAAAGCTAGGGTAAACTTTCCTATTTCTAAGCCTTTTTTTAACTTTTTTCAAATGAGCTAAATAAATACTTAACATCTAGTGCGCAAATATAGGGCCCATGCCCAATATGGGATCGTTTGGACAAACTATGCCATGGTTAACCCTAAACCCTAGCTCATTCCCCTTGGAAACCATACAACCTTGTCGGTGATAGCTAAGTTATGTGAATGGAATTTCATGAAAATATCCATAGTCATGATTTCTTATTTTTCCAGAAACTTAGTAACATAAAACGATGATGTGCAGAAGTTTCATATTTTTTGAATTTTCTTAATTAGTTATGCTCAAACCTGACCTTTGAAACCCTGTCAAAACCCCGCACCACAGGGCCGTTGGATCGCTGTTTGGGGACGGTTTGGATCAGGCGCTAGGGTTTGCCATGGTCGATCCGCGAGAGGAGACCTGATTGGCCAGAGCGGATGTTTTTTAGGCAAGGCTGGAGCGGACATGAATGGCACACCTGGCAGCGGCAGCAGGGACAAGCGACAATGACCGCTGGGTGGACACCTTTCCTGAAACACATTGATTCGTGGAGGCAATCATCGGACTGATGTGCCGTCGTAGAAAGGCCAAAGTCTCAGCCTGCCATGCATGTGCGCAGCCACCCCATTGGCATGCATGTGCGTGCAGCCACCCGACGCAGCTTCATCGCATCAGGGCAATTAGTGCAGCGTAGGGACGCAACTTTACCGATCGGCACACCCCAATTCAGTGCAAAAATGCATAGGGATCCTGTGGGCTATTATTGCCATTATCAGCGGAGGTAGTGCCTTGACGAACGCATTGAAACGGGCGTGTCGCACCACAGCTATTTCAACATCCCCCATCTACATCTTCCTATCAACTCGATCTCACATCCTTCTGTGCCCCCTTCTTCTTATTGTCCAAAAGCCAGATCCCCCTGAGACAAGATGCAGTACTACTGCCCAACCTACCATCTGTCGGTCACCATGCCGGAGATGGAATACCCTGCCGGGGTGATCATGGAGGACACCCTATGTGTGAGGGACATCTCAAGGTGGAGAGCCCCGACGGAGCTAGCGAACTTCTTCCTCGCTGTCGGCTATCGCCACCTCCCACGCTACTCTCTGGTCATGTTCCACGTGGAAGAGGTTCGGGGCAACGGAGGCCTTGTGATTGGCCTTACTGCTCGCTTCACCAACTGCTTCGACGCTGATGTCTACAATGCAACTTTATTCTTGTAGACTTGTGTTGGGCCTCCAAGCGCAGAGTTTTGAAGGACAGTAACAATTTTCCCTCAAGTGGATGACCTAAGGTTTATCAATCCGTGGGAGGCGTAGGATGAAGATGGTCTCTCTCAAACAACCCTACAACCAAATAATAAAAATCTCTTGTGTCCCCAACACACCAAATACAATGGTAAATTGTATAGATGCACTAGTTTCGCGAAGAGATGGTGATACAAGTGTAGTAATGATAGTAGATATTGTTTTTTGTGATAGGAACAATAAAAAACAGCAAGGTAGCAATTGATAAAATGGAGCACAAACTGTATTGCAATGCTTGAAAATGAGGCCTAGGGTCCATACTTTTGCTAGTGCAATCTCTCAACAATGCTAATATACTTGGATCATATAACCATCCCTCAACGCGCGATGAAGAATCACTCCAAAGTTCCTATCTAGCGGAGAACATCAGAAGAAATTGTTTGTAGGGTATGAAACCACCTCAAAGCTATTATTTTCGATCAATCTATCCTAGAATTCGTGCTAAAATAACACCAAGCTATTCTTTCCGATCGATCTAACCAAGAGTTCATACTAAAATAACACCATATGATACACATCAACCAACTCTAATGTCACCTAGATACTCCAATGTCATCGTGAGTATCTGTGACTTGATTATACGATATGCATCAAACAATTTCAGATTCATAATACTCAATCCAACACAAAGAACCTCAAAGAGTGCCCCAAGATTTCTACCGGAGAAACAAGGACGAAAACATGCATCAACCCCTATGCATAGATTACCCCAATGTCACCTAGGGAATCCGCGAGTTGAGTGCCAAGACATAGATCAAGTGCCTCAAAGAGTGCCCCAAGATTTCTACTGGAGAAACAAGTACGAAAATATGCATCAACCCCTATGCACAGATTACCCCAATGTCACCTCGGGAATCCATGAGTTGATTGCCAAGACATAGATCAAGTGCTCTCAAATCCAACAAAGTATTCAATCCGATAAAAGTGAAATCTCAAAGGGAAAACTCAGTTCATCACAACAAGATAGAGAGGGAGAAACACCATATGATCCAACTATATTAACAAATCCCGCGATACATCAAGATCATGCCTCCTCAAGAACACGAGAGAGAGAGATAAAACACATAGCTACTGGTACAAACCCTCAGCCCCAAGGGTGGACTACTCCCTCCTCATCATGGTGGCCGCCGGGATGATGAAGATGGCCACCGGTGATGATTTCCCCCTCCGGCAGGGTCCCGAAACAAGGTCTAGATTGGTTTTTCATGGCTACAGAGGCTTGCGGCGCCGGAACTTCTGATCTAGGGTTATTTCTGATGGTTTTTCTATTTATAGGATTTTTTAGCGTTGGAATCACGCGAAGTTGGGCCTCGAGGTGGGCACAACCCACCTGGGCATGCCTGGTCCTCCTGGCACGTCCAGGTGTCTTGTGCTCACCTCCTTCACCTTCTGGTCCTCCAACAAAGCTTCTAGTGCCTCTTTTGTTCCAAAAAAATCGTCAAAAAGTTTCGTTGCATTTGGAGAACTTTTATTTCTGCACAAAAAACAACACCACGGTACGTAGTTCTACTGAAAACAGCATCAGTCCGGGTTAGTTCCATCCAAATCATACCAAAACCATATAAAATTGTTGTAAACATGGCATGAATACTTCATAAATTATAGATACGTTGGAGACGTATCAGACGCCTACTTCCTCCTTGGCAAAGTCTTCTGGTGTGGGTGGGAGTTCATCACCTTCACCACCCACAACATCTTCACAAACTACGATAACATCTTCCCCACCGCCAACTGCATGCACACTCTCCCCTACAACACCTATGGCGGAGGAGAGAACAAGTACACTTTTTTGGCATCTTATTTGTTGCATTCGCTTCACACAAATTTTTATTGTAACAAAAATTGGGAAATTGCCCATTTTAGAAGCTATCTTTTCAGTGTTATTTTTTAAATACAATTCTCTGAAAATAGGTACGCAAATTAATGAGGTGAAATAAGGATTCATAAAAGATTTCGTATTGGAGTTGGAATAATATAGAATTGATTAGGAATTTCTAATGAAGTCCAATAAATATATTAAATTTAAATTTAAATAAAAATACATAGAAAAGCTTTGTATATAATTATGAAAATTAGTTATTACATAGACCTGCAGATATGATGAATTTAGGAACTTGAGTCAACTCAACTGAATTTGAAATGAATATTCTATGAATTTGTACGTTTGACTAGAAATGGAAAATGGTATTTGCCACTGTTGACGCAGGTTAAACAGGCCGACCTAGGCTCTTAAGCAGATATGCACATGTGTCGCACTAGCTCAGCCCATGGGCTGGGATGCGACATCGATGGCGCACTCTTGAGGTCCCACTTGTCTGGACGTCATCCAAGTAACGGTCAATGATGGTCTTTGACCCGACGGAATGCTTCATCTAGGCATTTGAGAGGCCGTGGCCAAGGAAGGAGGGGGGAAATGAGGAGAGTTAAGGTGGCGGGGCAAAACTAAGGAGAACTAAGGAACTAGGGGCACGAAAATAGAAATCCCTAAAAATAAACCACCAACCATATACTGCCTATACAAGATGCATAATTATTTTCAAACATTAGATCCTATATACTTTCATTTCCAGAATTTATACCCCCAATATATATTGGGTTCTACAGTAGGGTGTGTGATACAACTCCAACGTATCTATAATTTTTGATTGTTCCAAGCTATTATAGTATCAATCTTGGATTTTTATATGCATTTGTATGATATTTTATATCATTTTTGGGACTAACCTATTAACCTGGTTCTACAGTTGCTGTTTTTTTGCTTGTTTTTGGCTTTTCACAAAATCAATATCAAACGGAGTCCAAACAGAGAAAATCTTTGGATTAATTTTTTCTGGACCAGAAGGGACCCACGAAGGTTCGGGAGAAGACTTGAAGAGCCACGAGGGAGCAACAAGATTTGGATGCATGTGGATCATAAAGAGAATATTGTTTATGATAGCTATATTTTTGAATTTGAATATGATCCTACATGTAATTTTCATGAGAGAGGAAGATATGGTTATAGAAATTTTCATGTTACTAAATTACCTCTCGTTGTGTTGAGATTGTCAATGACTTATTCTTCTTCCTTCCGTATGCTAGATATTTATTTTCTTGATAATTTTTTTGCTTATAAAATGACTATGCAAGGAAGTATGTTAGACTTAAATGTATTTTTCACATGTTTTATGATGCTCTCTTTGTGCTTCAATTCTTGTCTTTCATGTAAGCATCATTGAAATCCCAAAGTCTATTTTAATGGCTACAAAGGAAGATCTTGTTGGGAGATAACCCAATAGTTATCATTTATATTGTTTTTGAGTGTTCAAACAATTATGCTACTGTTATGATAGTGTTTTTATGTTTTAGTTAGTGTTTGTGCCAGGTAAAGCCTTTGGGATGATTTGGTTGATAGTTGATTTGATTATGTAAAAAAACAGAGACTTTTGCGCCCAGTGCTAGAATTTCTATGACTTACTGGAATACGATAAAATTCTGGACTTTTTACACATTATTTATATACAAATTTCCCATGTTGCCCTAATGTTACAGATTTTTTGGAGTTACAGAAGTATTGGATTTGTTCAGATGATTATGGACTGTTCTATTTTAGACAGATTCTGCTTTGTTGCATAGTTTGCTTGTTTTGATAAATCTATGGATTATAGTGGGGGGTATAAGTCATGAAGAAGTTAGAATACAATATGTGTTATCCAATAATAAAATATGAATGGGTTCATAACTGTATCTAAAGTTTATGATTTTCTTGTTATACTAATGGATCTCGCAAAGTTTCTGTTGAGTTTTGTGTGCTAAAGTTTTCAAGTTTTGGGTGAGAACACGATGGATGAAGGAATAAGGAGCAGCAAGACCCTAAGCTTGGGGATTCTGCCAAGGTAATATTCAAGGAGAACGAAGCATCTAATCTTGGGGATGCCTCGGATGTCAGCCCCTCTTTCGTCTACAATCCATCGGTATACTGCTTGGACTTATATTTTTATTCATCACATGATATGAGTTTTGCTAGGAGCTTCCTATATTATAGTAGTCTTTGCTTTGTTTGGTTTTTAGTTCGCCATGATCATTGTTTCCTGCACACACCTTTTGAGAGGGACACACATTCATTCGTGATTTGTCAGAATACTCTATGTGCTTCACTTATATGTTTTGAGCTAGGCAGTTGCTCTAGTGCTTCACTTATATATTTTGGAGATCGACAGTGGTTATATTTTAGAGAAGTAGTTGCACTCTCATCCTTCACTTGTATCTTTTTGAGAGTCGAATAAATAGTAATGGCAATATGCACATGTTATGAAATTGGTCCTGATATGATAGGTATTTAAGAGGGATATAATAAAAACTTTCATGTGGATCACTGAATATGATAAGTTTTATTCCTTGCAATAGTTTTGTGATATTGAGATCATAATATGTGGGAGGTACTAGTGAATGATTTTTGTTTAGTAAGAATATTGGTGTTAAGGTGTGTGATTCCCGAAGCATGCACATATAGTCTCTAGTTATGCTAACAAGTTGGAGCATGATTTTTGTTGAGTGCCTTCCTTGGCGTGAGGGTCGGGGGCACGTGATGGTTAACTCCTACCAACCCCCCTCCTAGGGGCATGCGTAGTAGTACTTTGCTTTGAGGGCTAATAAACTTTCGCAATAAGTATGTGAGTTCTTTATGACTAATGTGAGTCCATGGATTATACGCACTCTCACCTTTTCGCAATTTGCTAGCCTCTTCGGTAACGTGCATTACGCTTTCTCACCGCAAGAGTCGGTGCAAACTTCGCCGGTGCATCCAAACCCCGTGATATGATACACTCTACCACACATATACCTCCTTATATCTTCCTAAAAACAACCACCATACCTACCTATCATGGCATTTTCATAGCCATTCCAAGATATATTGCCATGCAACTTCCACCGTTCTGTTATTATGACATACATGTTCATTGTCATACTGTTTTGCATGATCACATAGCTGACATAGTATTTGTGGCCCAGCCTCCATTCATCATTATCATACATGTTACGCTAGCATCATGCACATCCTGGTACACTGCCAGATGCATTCATATAGAGTCATATGTTATAGTTTTTATCGAGTTGTAATATCGAGTTGTAAGTTGTAACATCCCAAAATTCTAAATTTTGGAATGTTATATTAAATAAATATTTTTGATTGTTTGTTTGACTGTTGAGTGATTGATTGTGTCAAATTGAGTGAAATTTGAAACTTCATTTAGAAGTTGAATGAGAGGGAATGAAATGACTTTCCCAAACTTTCACTTTGCATTTTGATCTCAATTCAAATTCATTTCAAATGCAATACCATAGGAGTGAAGATGATATGACTTCTTCCATTTAAAGAAATGAAAAGGGATTTGAAAATGATTTGAATTTAATTTGAAATATTTTCAAAACAAGAGACTTTATGCAACTTAATGATTTTAATGAGAGAGGATAAGATGACTTCTTCAAATTATATGAAATATGAGTTGGAAGTTTAAAAGAATCAAATCGAAAGTCCCTTTCAAGGTATTTTGGAACCCACTTTCAATTTGGAGTCCGTTGAATTTTCAATTTTCAAATTCTCTGAAAGTTATTCAAAATTAGAGAAGTAATATGACACTTCAAAATTTAGAGGCATTTGAAATATATTTGAATTAGGAAAAATAGAAAATATTTGAAAGTTGTTTGAAATTCAAATTGAAAACAGCTTGGGAGTTATTTAGTTTTTAATCAAATTATTTTTCTCCGAAAATAAAATATATGGAAATTAGGGTAAAATGATTCCCTTCAATAGAAAAGTGGAGAAAAATAAATTTCAAATCATTTTGTAATTTTAAAATAAATTTATTTGATTCTTAAGTGCAACTATAGCACTTTTTGCATAATTTAAACTTTTGTGGATTTATTTGAACTTGAAAAATAGTTCATGTTTTAGGAAATATTTTTCTGAACATTTTGATATATATATATATATATTGCCTATATAAAAGTTTATTATATTTTCTTTTATTTAACTTCTCTCTCTGTTTTTATTTGTAAAAAAAGAAGATCCAGCCGCGCCAGGCCAGCGCTAGCCGCCAGCCCAGCCAGCGAAATCGGCCCACGGCCCGCTCGCGCGCCCGAATCATTTCTCGTCAGTCGCCCGACCCCTTCCTCTCTCTCTCCAATGGAAGCTGACACGTGGGGCCCGCGGTCTTCTTTTTCCTCCTCACGCAATGCCATGCCAGAGCATGCACAAGCCGGCGCCAAATCCCGGATCTCTCAGGATTGCGCTCGTTCTTCCCCCTCGCCCAAGTTTCTGTCTTATATAAACCCCATGAACCCCTCGTTCATTTTCCCCCAAAACCCCTCGCCAAGGTCACCCATATCACCCACCGTCGCCGTTTGGATCTCGCCGGAGCCGAAACTTTCCACCATCAAATTTGACGGCGGTGAGCAAACCTGAGACGCTTCCCTGCATCCGATGATTTGCCTCACCTTCGCGCGTTGTTTTGACATCCTCTTGACCCCTCTCCTCCACCATAGCAACACCACCACCGATGCCCGAGCCGCCGGAGCACCCTGAGCGCCGCCGTCTCCCTTTACTCAACCCCGACGCCCTCGAGTATCGATGCCACCACCATCCAGACGCCCTCATTGCACTCGTTTTCTCCGTCATCTCCGCTGTTGCCGAGGACCGCCGTAGCCACTGCCCAGTCATCACCCGACGCCCGCGCCGCTGTCTTCCCTGACTCCGATGCTGCCGTCGCCTGCTGTAAGCCCCGGTTGCCCTCGCCCGTTGGATCTAGCATAGACCGCCCAGATTAGATCGTAGTCGCTTTTATATGATACGTGGTTAACCGCGGTTTTTTTAAACCGATCGGTTTTTTCTTTTAGTCCACTACCACGTAGAGTTTATTTTATTTGTCGGTCATCCGCCGTAGAAGCCCCGCATCAAACACCCATGATCCAATCGCATCGCGCCGTGTGTCCAGTGGTGGAACCATAGGATTTTTTTAGATTTGTTTTATTTTCGGAACTAGTTCTGATATTATATCTTTAATATCTTTTAGGATTTTTATTGATTTTGAGTTTTTCCAATTGCACTGTGTCACAAATTTTATGTAGTTTCTGTTAGTGCTTTGAAATTTGGAATTTGGATATCTTGAATTGGAATTGTTTCAAACATGTTCAAAACACTATTTTGGCTATAACTTGAGCTAGGATTTATGTTTTTGAGTGTTTCTTTTTGCTCCTGGTCACTTGTGATGTTGTTTTGCAATAGGATTACTTTGAGTAATTTTATAATATTTTAAATTACGGTTTTAGCTAAAATAGTACTATTTACTTGTAGTTTTGGTTTAGTATTTTCTTTGTTATTTGTATTAGTTTCAAATTATTTCCTTTTATCACTTCTAAAAATTTGTTTTATATTTCTGTTAGTCAACAGTAGACAAGTTTTATAGGATTCTGAAATTTATTTGTTTTAGTTTTTCTTTAAAACTAGTTTAGGCCATAAATAGAGTTTTATAAAAGCTTTTTATTTGTTTCTTTTTGCTAGTAAAAGTTTATGAAAAATACTTTCTGTTAACTTAGTTGCTTTATATTTTATTTTCTGTTAATTTCATAGCTTAGAACTTTCTTGGTTTTTAAGTTTTACTTAAGAGAAAACAATTTTATAGTTAAGTCAAAAGTTTTCTTAGTAGGTTCTTTATAGTTTTCTTGTGTAGGTCTCCTTGGATTTTATTTGGTGTTCCTCATTGATATTTATTTATCACATTTTATTTTGTTGATTGTTATTTTGAGTGCTAGATTTGCTTGCTAGAATGTTTTCTTATGTGACTGCTATGTCTGTTTAATATAGATTTCATCAGAGCGACGAATAGGTCTACCAAGTCATATTCTAAGAGCGTTAAAAACTTCATCAAGTAATACCAGGCAATTTCACTTTGACCATTTTATTCATACCTATGTTGTTATTGCATTTAGTGTCACCATCAACAATCCCTCCAGTAGCAAAATTGAATTCTTGCGGTTGAGTAGAATGCATGAGGTAGGAACCCATCTCCCTGTTAACAAGCCCGGGATGTTGTTTAGTTTTAATGCTATGGTACAGTAGACCGGGTCCAGTATGAGTGCTCGGGAGTGGTGTGAGAAGGAGGATGATAACCCACAAGTATAGGGGATGAATTGTATCCTTTCTCGATAAGTAATAGTGTCGAACCCAATGAGGACCTAAATGTAGAACAAATATTCCCTCAAGTTCTATCGACCACTGATACAACTCTACGCACACTTTACCTTTTCTTTACCTAGAACAAGTACGAAACTAGAAGTACTTTGTAGGTGTAGGATAAATTTGCAAGATAATAAAGAGCACGTAAATAAAAGTTAGGGGTTGTTTAGATAAAGAAACAATTAATTTAGTTTTAGTAGAGAGCTTTTTGTCACAAGAAAGTTATTTGTCCCTAGGCAATCAATAACCAGATCGGTAATCATTATTGCAATTTTAGATGAGGGAGAGGCATGAGGTAACATACTTTATCTACTTGGATCATATGCACTTATGATTGGAACTCTAGCAAGCATCCGCAACTACTAAAGATCATTAAGGTAAAACCCAACCATATCATTAAGTATTAAGTCCTCGTTACTCCCATACGCAACAACCCACTTACTCGGGTCTGTGCTTCTGTCACACATGCCACCCACCATAAGCGAATCATGAACATATTGCAACACCCTACAGAAGGGATCCCTCACGCTTGCGCGACACAGAGAGCACCATAGGACAACACCAATAATAAAATATACAGCTCAAACCAATCATGAACATCAATCAACCCATAGGACAAAACGGATCTACTCAAACATCATAGGATAGCCACATATCATTGGATAATATTATATAGCGATGAGCACCATGTTTAAGTTGAGATTACATTGGGTAAAAGAGAGGTTACACCGCTGCATAGAGGGGGAGAGAGTTGGTGATGACGACGGTGAAGTTGTTGGTGTAGATCGTCGTCACGATGATTGCCCCGGCGGTGTTTCGGCGCCACCGGGAGAGAGGGGGAGAGAGCCCCCTCCTTCTTGTTCTTCCTTGATCTCCTCTAGATGGGAGGATGGTTTCCCCTTTGGTCCATGGCCTCCATGGTGGTGGAGGGGCGAGAGCCCCTCCGAGATTGGATCTCCATCTATTTCTCGTCTGTTTCGTGTTCCTGTTTTCTGGCCTTTTACTGTTTCCTAAATTCCCAGAGATCCGTAACTCTGATTGGGCTGAAATTTTAACACGATTTTCTTCCGGATATAAGCTTCCTTGTGGCCGAAGGACACCCCCAACCGACCTTCCATGTTGCCACAAGGGCAGGGGATGCGCCCACCCCCTTGGGCGTGCCCTTCGAGCTTGTGGGGCCTGTGGGCCACCCTTACGCTGATTCTTCTTCCCAAAAATCACATATATTCCAAAAAATAATCTCTATAAATTTTTATCGCATTTGGACTTCGTTTGGTATGGATATTCTGCGAAACAAAAAACATGCAACAAACAGGAACTGGCACTGGGCACTAGATTAATATGTTAGTCCCAAAAATAATATAAATGTTGCCAAAAGTATATGAAAGTTGTAGAATATTGGCATGAAACAATAAAAAATTATAGATACCACGAAGACGTATTAGCATCCCCAAGCTTAATTCCTGCTCATCCTTGAGTTGGTAAATGATAAAAAAGCTAATTTTTGACGTGGAATGCTACCTAGCATAATCTTGATCATATAATCTAAGCATGGCATGAATATTAAGACACGAGTGATTCAAAACAATAGTCTATAATTTGATATAAAGACATCAATACTCAGGCATCCCAACAAATGTCAGTGCAACAAACCCTGGGTCTGTTGCCCTGACTATGCACAGGCACGAGAACAAGATTACAACACCAAGGCCATGTCAAGATACAAGAGACCAAGATCTTCGAAGAACCAGCAGGCAGATTAAGAAGGCCAAGACCAAGACAGAGAAGCGAGACACCACCAGGAGAAAAGACTCCCTTGCCGGGCAGGCGGACCTGGCAAGGACAAGGGCTCTCCCGGAAGAAAGCATTCAAGACATCCTGGCAGGGCCTGCCGGGACTCATGAGGGCAAAGACACCTCACCAAGCAATCTCACCACGACCCACGTCGTTGATCAACGCGGTGTCAAGCCGCAAAGTGACTAAGTGGCAGCCATTCGCCACATGGCGGCCTCTTTCTACAGGAAATACCTATAGGTGACACCCATCCTGCGATGTGTCAAGGAAGCAGGCATGGAGCTGGCAAGACGAGCCCGGCAAGGCTTGCCGGGCGAGCAACGATGTGACGTTGAGCGGTGCATTTAATGCACTCTGTCAGCCTGCAGAATTAGGTATGATAGCACTATTTGCTATCTTATCAGTGCATAATGACTGTTTTTCCACTGTGGTGGCCCCTTAACCTATAAAAGGAGCCCATGGCAACCGTAGCAAGGGTTGGAAAGTTGAACACCCCCACGCTCGTACGCGCGTAGTCACTACCTCCCCAGGGCAAGCCTGTCGGGCAAGTGTACTACGCTCCACCACCACTTTTCCACCATCAATCCACCAAAGCAAGAGTAGGGTTTTATGTCTCGCGGCAGCCCGAACCTGGGTAAAATTACCCGTGTGATCTCTGTCGTGCTGCCCCACGTTCTTCTGCTCTTTGTGCAATGTGACATCCCCCCTGCCGAACCAGCAAGGGGCCCCTTGGCCCCATAGGTGGCCGTGGTTTCCCGCGACATCTTTGGCGCGCCAGGTAGGGGGATCTCTTGCGCGAACCTGAAAGCGTGTGCAGCGCATCGTCTTCATCACCATCTTCGTCTTCGACGGCGCCGTCAGCAATGGCGCCCAAGAAGAAGCCCGGTGCTGCTGCTCACCCATCCACCTCGAAGGCGCCGCCGCCCGCAGCTACCAAAGCTGCGGGGGACACGGAGGCGCACGAGAGTGTGGACACCGCTGGGGCTGTGGTCAGGGCAGGCAGCACCGTCACCACTTCCCCTGCGGTCGAAGCAGGAGCACGAGACGCCGGAGGAGAGCAACATCAGCAACACCCCGATGGCCACGCTCCGCGAGGTACGAGTGAAGGGGCTACTCCATCCACACTCCTCCCCATCGCCGACGGGCACAGCCACAACAATGGCACTCGGTCCAGGGTGAATCACCGCCCTCCGGCCGCCCCCACCACAGGGGTAGCCGCAGCACGTGCACCTCCCCAGGGACGAGTCGACCAGGCTGCTACGCCTAGTGGAGCTGCTGACCCTCAAGCGCCATCACTGCGCCACCATGCCATCCAGGTGGCCGCCCCGCAACAGCGGAGACGTGATACGATCGTTGCTGGCCCCGTCAGGAGCCGAGCGACGGCGCGATCTGCATCATCATCGCCCATACCAAGTACTGCTACGGAGGCCATGGCGCGGGCTGAACTGCTACTGAGGTTTCCGCCAGCGGCCGAGCAGATGGATGAATGGCGTGTCACCATCCAAAGCCTGCTCGGCTTCACCGAGGCTAGGGGCTCGCAGTGAGCTGGCCTGCCATGGCCTCTCCAAGCGATGGCAATGGCCCGTGCTGCTGGTCGTACGGAAGGAGCCACCCCCACGATACAATCTCCGCCATGGCAGCTAGCGCGGGCGCATCAGAACCAAGAACCTGATGGGGTCTCGACGGCCTCTTCTGACCCTCGGGAGCGTCTAGGTCGGCAGCATGCCCCGGAGGACAGGCGAAGGGGAGACGCGCGCGTTGTCGTTGAGCAACGCCGCGACGCCCACTGCCGGCCGAATGGGTGTGACGGTCCCGACGTCGACGAGCCTACACTCGATACTGGCGGGTACCTACCTTTCGAGGTTGGGTGCCCTGCCTTTACTCGTGAGTTGTGACAAGTCCGTTGGCCGTCCGTCCGCACGTTCAAGCGAGAGATACCCGAGAAGTACAATGGGAGGCTGAACCCGGCAGAGTTTCTGAGCATCTACACCATCGCTGTTTAAGCTGCCGGGTGAAGAGATGAGAAGGTATTCGCCAACTACTTCCCTTTGGCTCTCAAGTCCAATGTGAGGTCTTGGCTGATGCACCTGCCAGAGAACTCCATTTCGTCATGGGCTGATTTGTGCCATGAGTTCATTGACGCCTTCACTGGCGGGCATCAAGAACCAGTTCGGCCCAGCAATCTGCAGCTTCTTCAGCAGAAAGAAGGAGAGACTCTCCGGAAGTATTTGCAGTGATTTAGCAGAGTCCACAGAAACTTCCCAAATATCCATCCAGCAGCTGTGATAGCCGCCTTCCAGTCCAATGTGCGCAACCGGAAGATTCGTTCCAAGATGAATGTACGGTTGCCCAAGACTGTGAAGGAACTTTACACCTTGGTGGATAAGTGTGCTCGGATGGAGGAGGGAAGAAAACTGCCCGGAGAGGAGGATTGCGTTAATGTTGATTCAGAGGATGATGATGAGTCCACCAGTCAGAAGAAGAGCAAGAAGCGCAAGGATAAGACGGTAATGTCTGTTGAAGGGTCGGGTATTCCTAGTACCGGCAAGAAGGTTAAGGCCAAAACCCCCGACAAGGAAGCTGTCGTGTGCTCTGACTGCCGGGATGCCGCAGCCGCTGAAAAGGCCGGGAAAGGTGATGGACCGTACTGCAAGATCCATTGGACCAAGGGCCACGACCTTCAAGAGTGTTATCAGGTTGAGCAGCTTGTCAAGAGACAGAAAGCAGAATATGAGAAGCGTGACAAGGAAAAGGGACAGAATGTTGCTGGCATTAAGGGTCATGGCGGTGAAGTAAATCGCCCCGGCAGACCTCTTCGGAACAAAGGAAAACCCGCCAGGGATCGAGAGAAGGAAGCCTGCGGTGATGAGAGTGATGAAGGGGATGAAGAGGAAACCAATGAGCAGGAGTTCCCGAAGGCCACTGACACCCTGTGCATTGACGGGGGTGCGTCCCTACACGCCTCTCACCGCCAACTCAAGCGGTGGGCGCGTGAGGTTAATGCCATGGAACCAGCGCCAGGGGCCCGGGAACCACTCAAATGGTCACGCACGCCCATCATTTTTTACGAAGAGGATCATCCAGACCGCACCACCGCGGTAGGATGTTTGCCGTTGTTGGTCTCTCCAACAATCCGCAACCTCAAGGTCACGAAGATGTTGGTGGACGGCAGGGCCGGGTTGAATCTGATTTCCCCAAAGGTTATCAGCAAGCTTCATATAGCAGAGGATGAGTTAAAAGTCACCGGCACGTTTCTAGGAGTTAATCCCAGCAGGAGTCATCCTAAGGGAAAGATCACATTGCCTGTGACGTTTGGGGGAGAGCTGAACTACCGGACTGAAAAGATTGTGTTTGATGTGGTTGACCTCCCCTTGCCGTACAATGGAATCCTTGGATGCCCAGCCCTGGCTAAATTCATGGCGGCATCCTGTCGGTGTCAAAACTGGCGGATCTTGGGTAGGGGGTACCGAACTGTGCGTCTAAGGTCGATAGTAACAGGAGACGGGGGACACGATGTTTACCCAGGTTCGGGCCCTCTCTATGGAGGTAATACCCTACGTCCTGCTTGATTGATCTTGATGAATATGAGTATTACAAGAGTTGATCTACCACGAGATCGTAATGGCTAAAACCCTAGAAGTCTAGCCTGTCTGATTATGATTGCCCCTACGGACTAAAACCCTCCAGTTTATATAGACACCGGAGGGGACTAGGGTTGTACAAAGTCGGTTACAGAGAAAGGAATCTTCATATCGAACACCAAGCTTGCCATCCACGCCAAGGAGAGTTCCATCTGGATACGGGAGAGAGTCTTCTGTCTTGTATCTTCATGGCCCATCAGTCCGGCCCACGTCACGTAGCCCGGACGCCCGAGGACCCCTAAATCCAGGACTCCCTCAGTAGCCCTTGAACCAGGCTTTCAATGACGATGTGTCCGGAGCGCAGATTGTCTTCGGCATTGCAAGGCGGGTTCCTCCTCCGATTACTTCGAAGTACCTGACTTAAGGAGCTGTATTCGGCCTTCCATTTAATGTCGTGCTCATCGGCTTCGACGCCTTCATGACTTCAGTTTCCATGTGTCGAGCGAATACGAGAGGTCGGGGTATCTTTGCACATAACTCCCTGACCATGTAAGAAAGGCGTCTATTTAAAGAGATTGGATCTTCAGATCCATTCCACGCCAAGCGGGAAATCCTCAAAGCTTGCTAGGAGAAACCATTCCAACATGGCTAGTGCTCCCAGTTCTTCCACCCGCCCCCACGGCTCCAAAAAAGGCGATTGGGAAAGATGTTCTGTATCCCATGATCAGCTGGTGAAGCTCCAAACACAGGGATTTCTTCCCCCCCCCGGATCTGGTCCCTATTCGAGCAGGTTTGACCTCCTTCTCAGGCGAAGCTTTGGCGGAAAATTTCCCCAACCCAACCAGGGGGGAACGGGTGTGCTTCATTTCTTATTTGCCAAGAGGCGTCGGGTTTCCAATCCACCCTTTCCTCCGAGGACTCCTGGAGTATTATGGCCTCCAACTGCACAACCTCACGCTGGCCTCTATCTTGCACATCGCTGGTTTTGTTGCCCTTTGCGAGCTTTTCCTAGGCTGTGAAGCCCACTTTGATTTATGGAGAAAACTATTCTGCCTCGTCCCTCGTACACAAGAGGGATCCATATTCGAGGTGGGCGGCGCCGAAGTATGGCGCATAGCCGGGACCGGATACCTATCCATCACACCGAAGAAGGCATCCGAGGAGTGGCCCTTGGAGTGGTTTTATATTGAGGACGTCGCTCTTCCTGACCCTATCCGAATGGGTCTCCCTGAATTTTCCAGTGCTCCTTTAAAGAAACCCCATAGCTGGCACCCTAGGAGCCTCGAGGAGGAAGATAGTGCGGAAATCCATCAATTAATGAGCAAGATAAAGACGCTCGCCCAGTCCGGCTTATCAATAATCGAGGTAATGGCGATCTCCATAGTGCGGGGTGTCCAGCCACTCCAATTTAGAGGGCTCCCTATGTGGAACTACAATGGGGAAGATGATGCCTCACGCTATGGCCGGAAAGGTCCGGACACCCCCGCCGCTCTGGCTAAAATATTGGCCGATCTGTACAAAGGGGAGAAAGAGGAATTTATTCGTCTTAAACGCCGAGAGGAACTTTCCATGTACAATCCTCCCAGCTGGGTGAGTTTTAATCCCACCACCATACTCAATCCTTTCCATGAGTCACTTTTGACTGATACTAACCCATCCATTTGTAACAGGAATGGTGAAAGGTCGTCACGGGGATCTACAGCCCCGCTCCACAGCCGGAGGACCATAACCGGGATCTTGACCCCGGATTCGAGGAGGATCCGGACATATTTGTGGAACTAGAGGAGGGAGTATTTTACCAGGCGAGCTACGATGGCACAAAAGTGGCCATTATAGCAGACTATCCCGGCCTCCTTCCTGCCTCACACGTAAGTAATCAGGAGACCTCTCCTCCGACAGAGCTTCTTCATTCTGAATCACCCACCGCACTGTCTCGTGTTCCAAAGGGGAGGCGCTCGGCGTGCCATGTTACACCAGAGGCGACTCAAAAGAGAGCAATGCCTACATCGGGCAAGCCTTCGGAGAGGAAGGCAAACGAAGTCACGACCGAGCCGTCGTCAAAAAGGTATGGCTTAGTAAATATGCCCCTTGGCAGTCACATCCAACTGTGACATTGTCTGTTTGTGTCTCATCAGGAAGAGCGTTCGCCGGACTATGTCCGGGGGTCCTGTAGGTCACGCTCCCAACAGCCAGGCTCCAGAACCTGCCATAAAGACGAGGGCTGGTATGGAAGTGACGCCGGATTGTCCTTTGGCAGAGGATTCAGATGATGTATCCGTCACAAACTCAGAAGTGGAGAGCGCCATGAATCATCGGTGCCGGAGGGCCGCTCTTCGCGACCCGGCTTTACAAAAGAGGCATTCAATGCCTTTAGCTCGGCTGATGCATACATCCGAGCTGCTCGAGACGGGCTTACCAGAGCCACAGACCAGCATTTGAAAGATATGCGGGTAAGTTCACATCGTACAAACCTGATAGTTATATACCAGTAGCCCCTGAGACTTGAAGCAGTTGATACAACTGATTTAAGGATCATTGTATAACCAGGTGCTTACAGAGAAGAACAACCTGCTGTCTCTAGAACTGGAAAAGTGTCGGACTCAGCTAACTGCTGCCACCGCCAAATTGGAGAAATCAAAGAAGGCGTTGCCTGGTAATGTTCCCCTCCATCGAGAAAACATAATCATATACCAGCAATGCTAACAGTGTTGCATATCTTATGGCAGGATCATCAGATCAGCTGAAGGAGGCACTTGAAATCGCGCAAGCAGATAAACAAGAAGCCAAAAGGCTACTGGCCGCGGGCGAACGTGTGCTAACACGGGCCAGGGAGGATAAAAACAAGCTGCAGGATTCCAACACCCTGCTGGGCGAAGAACTGAAAGATGTGCGAGCCTAGCTATATGACTCCGTGAAGGAAAATAAGAGGCTACGAGGCGGCATATTCAGTATGCTTTCGAACTTACCTCCGTGAAATTCGGCGAGGAAAGGAACTGACAGATTTATGTCTGCAGGTATACTGACCGGCCGTCCCGAAGAGGAAATGTCCGGATCTTCAGGCGATCTGCTACAAGAGCTGTCGCAAATGCACGGGCGAGCTCGGCAGGCAATGCGGAGTGTTGCCAAGGCCTTGTGGCCATTCGCCTCCCCTCCAGAAAGTATGGAGGAACTTGTGCAGCTATTCAAAGGAGCGCGGAGGCGTTTCTGATTATGGAAGATATCGGCCTGTCGAGAAGGTGCGTGAGAGGCCTGGGCCATGGTGAAAACACGGTATACCAAGCTTGATCCGAATCATATGGCTCGGGTTGGACCTCGAGGATCAAACGGAAAAGAAGTTCCACTTAGTTTAGTATATGACCAAGTAAAGGTAGCCACCGAATTGTCCCAACAAGATTGTAGGCTAGACAGCCTGTTGGACGGCATAGAGGAAGAAGTTTTTGAGTCTAAGTGACTATGTGCTTCGTTTGACAAATTTGTCCCTATCCGGATTGTAAAATGATTGTCATGGCGGACCTTTTCGCTTTGACCTCCAGACCCGAAGGTGCGGAGTGTTTCTGAATACCCGCACGGTAATACAAACCGGGGTATGCGTGGAAACCAGGCGTAGGGGTCATAGTTGCTAGAACAGACAAGTTGTATCCGGTTAGCTATGTTATATTACGTATGATTGTAAGAAACATCTTCCAGAGAGAATAGTTCTGTTAAGGGTTCCTTTCCCTGGGTGAACATGCGTTAATGTTCATGTCCGAACTGTGATTAAAAAATCGCAGTATACATAGCATCTGGGGGTTCATAGTGTAATGAGTGAAAAAACATCTTTAGTCCACCGACCGAATATTCCCTTAAGAACGCTAGCTTTCGGCTTCACCCAGTCTAAGGTACACATCCGGATGACCCGGCTGTAACATTCGCAGAGGTGCTCCCTTTATGCCCTAGCCGAACTAACGGGAATGTAGGGCAAAAGCACAGGAGCTAGGCAACCCAGCTTGGCCAAAACTTAAGTCATAACAATGCATATAATGGCGAAGAAAAGGTACATATGAGGAAAAGACACATATGTGGTGAGCTTGATGCTCGGAAAATAATAATAATAAGCATCTGTACAAGAAGCCCCCAGGTATTATGGACGTACATATTTAAGGATGTGTACGTCATAGGTGTGCGGTTTAGCCGCTCAAGAGCTTAAAGCTAGGAAAAAAACGAAAAGAGAGGAAAAAACAGGTAATGGACAAAAAGGGAGAAGAAGACGAACAAAGAGTCCAGCTCTAGGCATAGAATCTTCGGAGTCTGGCGGCGTTCCATGGGTTTGGCTCCAAGCGATTGGCTGATGCATCACGCAGTCGGTACGCTCCTCCAGTGAGAACTTTGTCAATGATGAAGGGACCCTCCCATTTGGGCTTGAGTTTGTCCTTTTTCTTCTCTGGCAAGCGTAGAACAAGTTCGCCAACATTATAAGTCTTGGCCCGCACTTCTCTGCTTTGATATCTGTGAGCCTGTTGTTGATGCAACGCGGAACGGGCCTTTGCAACATCGCGCTCCTCCTCCAGGGAGTCTAAGCTATCCTGCCGATCAAGCTCGGCCTCTCTCTCTTCATACATGCGCACTCGTGGTGAGTCATGCATAATGTCGCAGGGCAACAAGGCCTCTGTGCCGTACACCATGAAGAACGGTGTGTATCTGGTAGTGCGATTGGGCGTGGTCCGCAGCCCCCAGAGTATGGAGTCGAGCTCCTCAACCCAGTGCTTGTCTGATTCTTTCAAAGACCGCACTAGTCTGGGCTTAATGCCGCTAATAATAAGACCATTGGCTCATTCGACTAGACCATTTGTTTGCGGGTGATAGACGGAGGCATAATCGAGCTTGATGCCCAGGTTAGTGCACCAGGATTTCACCTCGTCGGCTGTAAAGTTGGAGCCATTGTCTGTGATAATGCTGTGTGGAACACCATAACGGTGTACAACACCGGATATAAAGTCTATCACTGGTCCGGCTTCGTCCGTTTTAACCGGTTTGGCCTCAATCCACTTAGTGAATTTATCTACCATGACCAGCAGATATTTTTTATTGTGGCTTCCCCCTTTAAGGGGTCCGACCATATCAAGCCCCCAGACCGCGAAAGGCCATGTAATGGGGATTGTTTGTAGCGCAGTAGGCGGCATATGGCTTTGATTAGCGAAAAGCTGGCATCCGACACAACGTTGGACAAGGTCCTGTGCATCTGCTCGGGCCGTAGGCCAAAAGAAACCTGTACGGAAGGCTTTACTCACAAGGGCCCGAGCCACGGCGTGGTGACCGCCAAGGCCAGCATGTATTTCGGCCAGGAGCTGCCGCCCTCTTCTTCAGAGATACATCTTTGAAGGACTCCGGTAGCGCTTTTCTTGTAGAGCTCACCATCATGGACCTTGTAGGCTTTCGAGCACCGGACAATGCAGCGAGCCTCGTTAGGTTCCTAAGGGAGCTCTCGCCTATTAAGGTAGGCCAAGAAGGGTTCGGTCCATGGGGCAATTACTGCCATTATGAGATGGGCCGATGGTGTTGCTTTGGTGGCTGAGCCCCCGATGATATCGGTATTGTGCTCGGACTTAGGCGGTATGATCGGGTCCAGGCTAGTGTTACCGCTTTCATCCTGCCACACCACGGATGGCTTGAAGAGCTATTCCAGAAAGATGTTAGGCGGGACGGGGTCGCGCTTGGCTCCCATGCGAGCAAGGACATCCGCCGCTTGATTACTTTCTCGAGCCACATGATGAAACTCGAGTCCCTCGAACCGGGCTGATATTTTGAGTACGGCGTTACGATAGGCCGCCATTTTTGGATCTTTTGTGTCAAAGTCTCCGTTTATTTGGGATATTGTGAGATTTGAATCCCCGCGCACCTCCAGACGTTGTATGCCCATGGAGACGGCCATCCGAAGACCATGCAGTAAGGCCTCGTATTCGGCTGCATTATTGGAGTCTGTATATAACATTTGGAGTACGTACTGGACTGTGTCTCCCGTTGGGGATGTTAAGATGACACCCGCTCCCAAACCGGCCAGCATCTTAGAGCCATCGAAGTACATGACCCAGTCGGAATATGTGCCGTACTCTTTAGGCAGTTCGGCCTCTGTCCATTCGGCGATGAAGTCAGCCAACACTTGGGATTTAATGGTTCGGCGTGGTTTATACGTTATGTCGAATGGCAGGAGCTCAATGGCCCATTTGGCAATCCGGCCCATAGCGTCGCGATTGTTTATTATGTCATTGAGTGGTACTTCGGAAGCCACCGTAATCGAGCATTCTTGGAAGTAGTGTCGTAGCTTCCGGGATGGCATGAAGACCGCGTATGCTATCTTTTGGTAATGAGGGTACCGGGATTTGCATGGCGTGAGGATAGTGGATACATAGTATACCGGCTTCTGAAGCGGGAATTTGTGTCCGTCCTCCTCTCGTTCAACGACGAGCACTGCGCTCACCACCTGGTGAGTCGCAGAGATGTATAACAACATTGGTTCGCCGATGTTTGGCGCGGCCAGGATTGGGTTGTTTGCTAAAAGAGCCTTTATTTCTTCCAGTCCGGCCGTTGCTGCATCCGTCCACTCGAAGTGGTCGGTGCGTCGGAGAAGGCGCTAGAGTGGCAATGCTTTTTCTCCAAGTCTGGAGATGAAGCGGCTTAAAGCTGCCACGCATCCGGCTAGTTTTTGGACCTATTTAAGGTCAGTTGGAGTAGCCAGTTGTGACAAAGCTCAAATTTTGGCTGGATTTGCCTCAATTCCTCTACTAGAAACAATGAAGCCCAGCAGCTTTCCAGCGGGAACGCCGAAAATGTACTTTTCCGGATTGAGCTTGATGTCATATGCACGGAGGTTGTCGAATGTGAGACGTAAGTCGTCTATTAATGACTCGGTGTGTCTAGTCTTGATGACGACATCATCCACGTATGCTTCAACTGTCTTGCCGATTTGCTTCTCCAGGCATGTTTGAATCATGCGTTGGTAGGTAGCGCCGGCGTTTTTAAGCCCAAAGGGCATAGTGTTGAAGCATAAAGGCCTGTATGGGGTAATGAATGTCGTTGCGGCTTGATCGGACTCCTTCATTTTGATTTGATGGTATCCGGAGTATGCGTCGAGGAAAAACAGTGAGTCATGTCCTGTAGTAGCATCAATGATCTGATCGATGCGGGGGAGGGGGAAGGGATCCTTGGGGCAGGCTTTGTTGAGGTCTTTGAAATCGACGCATAGGCGCCAGGATTTATCCTTCTTTGGTACCATCACCAGGTTTGCTAGCCAGTCCGGGTGTTTTATTTCTCTTATGAATCCGGCCTCGATTAACTTGGCCAGCTCCTCCTCCCATAGCTTGTCATTTGGGTTCGGAAAAGCGCCGCAATGTTTGTTTGACCGGCTTGTATCCCTTCAATATATTGAGGCCGTGTTCGGCCAACCTGGGTGGGATTCCTGACATATCAGAAGGGTGCCAGGCAAATATGTCCCAATTTTCGCGTAGGAACGCTCGTAATGCGGCGCCAACCGTTGGGTCCAGCTGTGCCCCGATAGAGGCTGTCTTCTTGGGGTCCGTTGGGTGGACCTGGAATTTGACGATTTCGTCTGCCGGTTTGAAAGAGGTGGATTTGGGTCGCTTGTCTAGGATTATATCGTCCCTATCCACCGTGGAGCGTAGTGCGGCTAATTCTTCGGCTACGAGGGCTTCGGACAATGCCTTGAGGGCCAGGGATGCGGTTTTGTTTTCGGCGCGGAGTGCCATGTCCGGATCACTGGAAAGAGTGATAATACCATTGGGCCCGGGCATCTTGAGCTTCATGTACCCGTAATGAGGTATAGCTTGGAAGCGTGTAAATGCATCTCGCCCCAATAGGGCGTGATATCCACTGTTGAAAGGGGCCACTTGGAAGGTCATCTCTTCGGACCGATAATTCTCCGGCGTGCCGAATACCACATCGAATGTGATTTCTCCCGCACACCGCGCCTCCCGACTGGGAATGATTCCTCGGAAGGTTGTGCTACTTTGCTCGATGCGGCTCCTGTCTATTTTCATTTTGTTGAGCGTGTCCTCATAGATGAGGTTTAGTCCGCTGCCGCCGTCCATGAGTACTTTGGTGAGCCGAAAGCCGTCCATGATTGGACTGAGGACCAAGGCAGCTGGTGTCCGGACTGTCCTGGATTTTGGTTCGTCACTGGCATTGAAAGTTATGGCCGTGTCGTTCCAGGGGTTTATTGTTGCGACTTGGCAGACTTCGGCGAGGTCGCGGAGTGCCCTTTTGCGCCTATTGTTTGAAGCGAAGGTCTTGAAGACCGTCAATACTCTGAGGTCGTCGTATTCCGGGGGGTGTTGTTCTGAGGTGTTTTTGGTGAGGATTTCCTTGCCGCTCTTGGCCACTTGCCGGAGTATCCAACATGCTCTAAGGCTGTGAGTTGGTACGGTATCCGGTGTTGTATGTATTTTGCATGGCCTATCGAGCCATCCCTCCAGAACGGTTCTGCGCCCCGTAATGGGCTTAGATTTCTTTACTATTGGGTCGGGCACCCCATGGGGGTGTATCCTTTTTGCTCGGACTAGGGGTTGAGTGGAAACCAGTGGTTCCCGATGAGCTGCCTGAGTTTTCCAGGCGCTTTCCATTGCGCAGTACTTCTGTACTATGGTTGCCAAGTCAGCGAAGTGTGATACGCGACGGCGGTTGGTGGCATTGAGGATTCCTTCGTCCGTGCAATTGTTGCAGAATGCTGAGATCGCGTCTTCGTCGCGGCAATCTTCAATCTTGTCTTTGACAAGGAGGAATCTGGCCCAAAAGTGGTGGACTGTTTCCTGAGGCTGCTATCGTACGTACATGAGATCGCGTATATCTGGGTGGGTGGGTGGCTTTAAGTCTGAACTCTGACCCAGTTTAGGATCCGGAGTTTGAGAAAGTTCCGAGCTTAATAATTCGGGCTCCGGGATATCGACTGATTTTTCAGGCCCATCGTCCGATTCTAGGTTCGGAGGACAGGGCGTGCCATTCCGCAGACAGGTATCCGGCTCTTCGAGCTTGGAAATCCGAACATAGTTCATCCTCAACACAGGGAAGAGTTGTTGTTTTGCTCTTCTACCACCGCTATCTGATGGGTGATCGGTGGAGATTTGATTTCTCTCTGATTGGATTTAAGCCCAATCCGATCGTAGTCTGTAACGACCCCCAAGGCGGCGATGCGATCCAGGAGTTCGTTTCAAGACGACAACTCCGTCGGATCCATCCATTTGGAGTATTCAGAGTCAACGCGGAGGCGATTTTCGATGACCCGAGAAGTCATCGTCGGCTTAACGGCCGGACAGGCGGTCACGATAAAGCCGCCCAGCCGGAGGGTTTGGCCTGAGGCCAGAGCTCCTCCGGAGATGATATTGTCCTTGATAACAAGGCGAGCCATCAACCCTGTCTTCGACGTCACAGCGGAACTCTCAATGAAAGCACCAATGTCGGTGTCAAAACCGGCGGATCTCGGGTAGGGGGTCCCGAAATATGCGTCTAAGGTCGATGGTAACAGGAGACGGGGGACACGATGTTTACCCAGGTTCGGGCCCTCTCTATGGAGGTAATACCCTACGTCCTGCTTGATTGATCTTGATGAATATGAGTATTACAAGAGTTGATCTACCACAAGATCGTAATGGCTAAAACCCTAGAAGTCTAGCCTGTCTGATTATGATTGCCCCTACGGACTAAAACCCTCTGGTTTATATAGACACCGGAGGGGACTAGGGTTGTACAAAGTCGGTTACAGAGAAATGAATCTTCATATCGAACGCCAAGCTTGCCATCCATGCCAAGGAGAGTCCCATCTGGATACGGGAGAGAGTCTTCTGTCTTGTATCTTCATGGCCCATCAGTCCGGCCCACGTCACGTAGCCCGGATGCCCGAGGACCCCTAAATCTAGGACTCCCTCACATCCCACTATGCCTACAACGTCTTGAAGATGCCAGGGCCAGTTGGAGTCATTTCTGTCCCATCAGATGAGAAAGACGCAATCATTTGTGTGGACAAGATGTACCGGGACGCAGTCACGGTAGAGGCAGCAGCAGCAGCAGTTCCCACCAAGGAGAACAGAGGGAAGAAGAAGGATAGTAAGGGCTCCGGCAAGGAATTCGGGAAGCGCACCTCTCCGGAGTGCGCTGCGCCTGTTGATGACTTGCCGGAGAGTTCCAACAGCAAGAGATCCAAGGTTGCCGCTCCACAAGTGAAGAATCTCCCGGCAGGGCTGGCTGGCGTTGATGGTACTTTCACCATCAGCGCCACCCTCAATGACAAATGGGAAAGCGCGCTCGTTGCCTTCATGCGGGCGAATATCGATGTGTTTTCCTGGCAACCATCTGATATCCCCGGTGTTTCCAGGGAGGTAATCGAGCACCACCTTGCTGTCTGCCCACATGCCCGACCTGTCAAGCAGAAAGTCCGGAAGCAGGCCTTGGAGAGGCAGCAGTTCATTACAGAGGAGATCAAGAAACTTGAGGCAGCTGGTTTGGTCAGAGGAGTGCTGCATCCAACGTGGTTAGCAAATCCAGTGGTTGTCCGGAAGGTCAATGGGAAATGGAGACTTTGCATAGACTTCACAGGTCTCAACAAGGCTTGCCGGAAAGACCCATTTCCCTTGCCGTGCATCGACCAGATCGTGGACTCCACTTCAGGCTGCGATTTGCTCTCCTTTTTGGATGCATATTCTGGGTATCATCAAATCTTCATGTCCAAGGAAGACGAAGATAAGACCTCGTTCATCACCCCGTGTGGTACGTACTGTTTAATCCGCATGCCTTTCGGATTAAAGAGTGCCGGGTCTACTTTTGCAAGGGCAGTCCAGATTGGTTTTGGGCCACAGCTGCACAGAAACATTGAGGCTTATATGGATGATATTGTGGTCAAAAGCAAGGACAAATCAACCTTTATCCAGGATTTGGAGGAGACATTTGCCAATTTGCGCAAGATCAACTTGAAGCTCAACCCGGAGAAGTGTGTATTTGGTGTTCCCTCTGGCAAGCTACTCGGGTACTTTGTATCCCATCAGGGGATCGAAGCCAACCCCGATAAGATCCAAGCCATCGAACAGACCCACTCACCAAAGACGGTCAAAGATGTAAGGCGTCTGACAGGGTGCCATGCCGCGCTAAGCAGATTCATTTCCATGTCTGTCGAGCGCGCCTGGCCGTTCTTCATAATCTTGAAGAAGGCAGGGCCCATGAAGTGGACTCCAGAAGCAGATGCGGCTTTGCAAGAGTTGAAGGCCTACCTATTTTCTGTGCCCACCTTGGTTGCTCCCAAACTGCAAGAGCCGTTGCGGTTATACTTGGCGGCAACCAATCAAGTGGTTAGTGTAGCCTTGGTGGCGCAGCGGGAAGTGGATGAAACAGAGAGTGAGGAAAGACCGGCAGAGTCAGATAGGGATCAGGACAGAGATAAGCACGGCAGTGAAGACAACCCCAAGGACACAGCAAGGAAGAAAGTGGTGCAGTGCCCAGTGTACTTCGTCAGTTCCCTGCTACAGGGGGCTAGATCGAGGTACTCTGGCGTGCAAAAGTTGATCTTTGGCCTCATCATGGCCTCAAGGAAACTGCGCCACTACTTCCAAGCCCATGAGATCACGGTTGTCACATGCTTCCCGTTGCAAAGGATACTCCGGAACCCTGAGGCTACTGGCAGAATAGTGGAGTGGGCTTTGGAGTTATCCAGTTTTGGTTTGAAGTTTGAGAGCACATCAACAATCCAGAGCAGGGCATTGGCAGGGTTTATTGCAGAATGGACGCCAACCCCTGACGAGGAAGTGCCAGAAACAGTTATCCCCGGCAAGGAGGCGCCCCAAGAATGGATCATGTATTTTGATGGTGCTTTTTCCCTACAAGGTGCAGGGGCTAGCGTGCTTCTCATCGCTCCCTCCGGGGAACACTTGAAGTACGTCATACAGATGCATTTTGCCCAAGAAGAGGCAACCAACAATACAGCAGAGTATGAAGGGCTCCTTGCCGGGCTCAGGATTGCCGCAGAATTGGGAATCAAGAAGCTGATCATTCGAGGAGACTCACAGCTTGTGGTGAGACAAGTCAACAAGGATTACCAAAGTCCATTTATGGAGGCATACATTGAAGAAGTGAGAAGATTGGAGGAGCGCTTTGATGGGTTGCAAACAGAGCACATACCTCGTGCGGAAAACAGCATAGCTGATCACCTGTCAAAGTGTGCTGCCCAAAAGCTTCTTGTGGAACCAGGAACTTGTGTTCTCCATCTTACTCAGCCCTCCGTATCCCCAACAACAATGGACTGGAAAAGGAGAAAGCTGGATTCCGGTAAGCCTCTGCCGGTAGAGCCATCCGCTCCTAGCAGGGACCCTGCCAGAAACAACTCCTCACAACCTGCCAGACCACACCCTCCAGCCAGACCCATGGTCCCTGCGAACGAGGAATGTGCCCCCGCAGTTGAGGAGGTGCCGCTAGTCCTTGTTGCCGAGCCCAGGCTCCAACTTGGGCAAGGCACATAGTCCACTTTCTCCAAACTGGAGAACTCCCCAATGACCAAGATGAGGCTGAAAGAGTAGCCCGGAGGGCCAGTATGTACCAGTTTCTCGATGACACTCTATAGAGAAGGAGGCCCAACGGTGTGAAATTGAAGTGCATCTACCGGGAAGAAGGGAAGGAACTGCTGGCTGAGATATACAAAGGCATGTGCGGCTCCCACATTGGATCAAGGGTGCTGGTTGGGAAAGCATTCCGGCAGGGATTCTATTGGCCCACAGCCCTCCAAGATGCGGTTGAGCTAGTCACCAAATGTGAGGCCTGTCAGTTCCATTCCAAGAAAATCCACCTGCCTGCCCAAGCTCTTTAGACAATCCCTTTATCATGGCCATTTTCGGTCTGGGGGCTCAATATCCTCGGCCCTTTCCCCCAAGCGATCGGGGGCTTTGAATTCTTGTTCGTTGCTATCGACAAGTTTACAAAGTGGCCGGAAGTTGCTGCCGTGAGAAAGGTGACTGCTCAATCAACTATCAAGTTCTTGAAAGATTTGGTGTGTCGTTTCGGAATCCCAGCAAGGATCATTACCGACAACGGCACCCAATTCATGAGCTGCGCCTTCATGCAATATGTTCATGCCCTTGGAAGCAAGATCTCGTTTGCTTCTGTCACACATCCCAGAAGCAACAAGCAAGCTGAGAGGGCGAACGCTGAAGTGTTGCAGGGACTCAAAACAAGAACCTTCGATACGCTGCAGAAGCACGGCAGGTGGTGGATCGATGAGCTGCCGGTAGTTCTATGGTCCCTCAGAACGACACCAAATTGAGCTACCGGGCAGACTCCTTTTTCCTTGGTCTATGGGGCAGAAGCAGTTCTCCCCACGAAACTCATTTACGGGTCGCCTTGAGTGCTTGCCTACGACGAAGTAGTGCAAGATCAGCACCGGCGTGACGATGCTGTGCTACACGAGGAGAACCATCTCCGGGATGCTACGCGTGCTGCACACTATCAGCAAGCCCTGCGTCGCTATCATAGACGCAGGGTTCATGCCTGGTGTTTTGAGGAAGGCGACCTTGTCCTTAGGCGCGTTCAGTCCGCCAAGGGTACAAACAAGTTGACGCCAAAGTGGGAAGGCCCTTACCGGGTAGTACGAGTCACCAGACCTGGCGCAGTCCATCTGGAGACCGGAGATGGCATTCAATTGCAAAACTCATGGAATATTGAGCATCTCCGCAAGTTCTACCCATAAGGCGCGGCTGTCGGGCCCTGCCCGGCAGCCACCCTTTGTACAGGCCTTGCCTCAGTTGCATGTAACCCCTTGTACAAAGCCAGGCGATGACCCTGAGCACCAGAGAAATAAACGAAGCACTGGGGGGCCCCCGACCAAGTTGCATGCATGCATAAGCATTCCAAGAGCATGTGCATAAGCATTTCATGAGCATTTGCATACGCATATAGATAGGATCGCATCCTGCATCATTCTCATCTGCATAAAGCTGCAGGTTCCTGCCGAGAACTCGGTTTCTGCAAGAAGATGGGGAGATGAACCAACGCTGCAATCCCCGGCGAACCAAACAAATAAGTTCTACCTCCTGTCCATAAGTGTTATGTAAGCTAAAACTTGTGCATAAGAAAACCCCGCCACTCTTCGAAACTTAGGTGCACCCATCCCTGGCTTGAACATTGCTTCGGCCTGGATGGTCGTAGTGGCCTTTGATGAAAAGAAGTTGGCGGGGGGCTGGTCCCTCTATTTCTTGCCGGTAGGCTCAGTTCCCCGGCAACGAAGAAAGGGTACCGGCAGGATAGCCTGCCGGGGAAAACTCATTTATTTAAAATAAAGAGGCATTTCACCTCTGCGTGGACATATACATGCACGAGTTCCCGGCAAGGTTCATCTTTTTCATTAATATGCTGGTCATACAAGTACAAACCTTACAGAACACAGATATGGACTCGAGAGATTACATTATTTGAACTAAAATTTGGCAAATGCCTACGAGTTTAAGATTGAAAAAAGATAAGTGCCCTGTGATGCCCTTTCTTGTCCCTCTCCTCCTAGGCACAATAGTTGAAGGCAAGAAGGGCAAAAGGAGTGCCTGAGCAGAAGCCCAGCCCATTCCCATCAGGCTCCAGGAGAGGTAGCCTGACGGGGACGGGGGAGCACCGGGGAACGCATCGATGGAGAGCACAGCGGAGGTGACCCACCAACCACCACCACCAAGGCCAGCAGGACACGATAGGACTAACGGAGCTGCAGTCCGAGAGGAAGCCTGCCGGGGTCCAGCTGGAAGACTGCTGGAGGAAGCTGGGCGGCACCATCCCCACCCCTGCATCCAGCTCCCCGGCAAATCACCTTGCCGGGAAGTAGAGGCAGATGCAGATGATGGTGCTGCCGCCTGATGAAGATGGTGCGGGTGACGCTCAGCCGGAGCCAGAGTCGTAGCCCTCCCGCGCACTACCGTCATCATCGTCGTCACTGTCCTCCTCGTCGCTTTCGCTCGAGGAGGAGCTTTCGTCGTCGGTCGAGCTCTCCGCGCAGCACCCTAAGCGAGCTCCTGAGCGCCCGAAGATCTTGACGGAGAGCAGGCCGCTCTCCATTAATTTAAACTGGAGAACATGCCCTTTCGAGAAACCGTGGGCACGAGCAAAGGTCTTCCAACCACGACGGAGGTACATCACATAAGGAGCAGGGAAGTAAACATCAACCCACATGCCACCGTTCCCACAGCCCCTCATGTGCAACCTCAGAGCGCGTGGCTGTTCGAGCTCCATTTCCCGTGCAAATGGAGTAGGGAAGCGAAGATGGCCGCATGGGGGTTTGTACAGTCTCATAATGAACTCTCAAGGCTTATCCCCGACGTGGCCGTCCATTGGAGGGAGGACCGCCGGCGGGGGCGCGGCTAAGGCATCGCCCCGTCCCCCTCTTCCTCGAGCACCGCGGCAACCTCGGCCTTGCCCCCTCCCTCCTCCTCTCGCGGTGGGCTCCTCTATCACGGGATCAGGAGGAGGAGGGATGCGCTGTCGAGTAGAAGCCCTCGTCGCTGCCGCTAGAGTGCTGCCGCGCCCTCGTCCTCTCACCATGGCGAGTGGAGGAAGATTGCAAGAAGGGAGAAGAGGTGTGAGTGAAAATGCACTGCTCTTCCCCCCTTTTTATAGAAGGACGTAGCGGGGGGCTAGCCTTTTGCTCAGGAAACGGCCGCCCCGTTCCCCCAATGCGGCCTCTCTGCACATTCTGCAGCCCAAAGAATCAAGGCCGACCCTCTGCCCCAACCATCGATGCCTGGTTCTCAACCGTGGCACTCGTCCCCGCGCTCTCCGCATCCACCACCTACCACGACCAATGCATGCGGATCACATGGCAGATGCGTGCGAGGCAGGGATCAAGTGGGATGGCAGTTTCTGCCCCGTGATCGTGGGGCGTGGGCAATCCATGGGCCACAGTCCAAGTTTTCCGTAGCATTACGCACGATGAGCAGGAAAATCGGAAACTGGCCCAAAGTCGAGATTAATGAAGAAGCAAAGAAGACTCCAAGAGATCAGCCTCTTCAGCGCCCCTGCTTGTGCACTTATTAGGACCTACCCTGACGACGCCCGGCAGCATGATCGGGGCAGGCCCGGGGGCTTCTGTCGGTGCAACAAACCCTGGGTCTGTTGCCCTGACCATGCACATGCACGAGAACAAGATTACAACACCAAGGCCATGTCAAGATACAAGAGACCAAGATCTTCAAAGAACCATAGGCAGATTAAGAAGGCCAAGACCAAGACAGAGAAGTGAGACACCACCAGGAGAAATGCGTCCCTTGCCGGGCAGGCGGACCTGGCAAGGACAAGGGCTCTCCCAGAAGAAAACATTCAAGACGTCCCGGCACCGCCTACCAGGACTCACGAGGGCAAAGACACCTCACCAAGCCATTTCACCACGACCCACGTCGTTGATCAATGCGGTGTCAAGCCGCAAAGTGACTAAGTGGCAGCCATTCGCCATATGGCGACCTCTTTCTACAGGAAATACCTATAGATGACACATGTCCTGCGACGTGTCAAGCAAGCAGGCATGGAGCTGGCAAGACGAGCCCGGCAAGGCTTGCCGGGCAAGCAACGATGTGACGTTGAGCGGTGCATTTAATGCACTCTGTCAGCCTGCAGAATTAGGTATGATAGCCACTGTGGTGACCCCTTAACCTATAAAAGGAGGCCCATGGCAACCGTTGCAAGGGTTGGAAAGTTGAACACCCCCACGCTTGTACGCGCGTAGTCACTGCCTCCCCAGGGCGAGCCTGCCGGGCAAGTGTACTACGCTCCACCACCACTTTTCCACCATCAATCCACCAAAGCAGGAGTATGGTTTTACGCCTCGCGGCGGCCCGAACCTGGGTAAAATTGCCCGTGTGATCTCTGTCGTGCTGCCCCACGTTCTTCTGCTCTTTGTGCAACGCGACATCCCCCCTGCCGAACCAGCAAGGGACCCTTGGCCCCATAGGTGGCCGTGGTTTCCCGCGACAACAAACAATCATGTCTTTCAAAATATCAATGCTAAACAACGTTATCCCTACAAAATCATATAGCCTTTCCATGCTCCATCTTCTTAACACAAAGTATTTATCATGCACAATCCCGATGACAAGCCGAGCAATTGGTTCATTGTTTTTAACGTGCTTTAGCTTTTTCAACCCCCACGCAAATACCTGAGTGCAAGCCATGGTTATAGCACTAGGGGTGGAATAGAATATGATGTTGGAGGTTGTGTGGAGAAGACAAAAAAGGAGAAAGTCTCGCATCAACGCGGCTAATAAACGGGCTATGGAGATGCCCATCAATTGATGTCAATGCGTGGAGTAGGGATTGCCATGCAACGGATGCACTAAGTGCTATAAGTGTATGAAAGCTCAAACTGAAAACTATGTGGGTGTGCATCCAACTTGCTTGCTCATGAAGACCTTGGGCATTTGAGGAAGCCCGTCATCAGAATATACAAGCCAAGTTCTATAATGAAAAATTCCCACTAGTATATGAAAGTGACAACATAGGAGACTCTCTATATGAAAAACATGGTGCTACTCTGAAGCACAAGTGTGGAAAAGGACAGTAACATTGCTCCTTCTCTCTTTTTCTCTCTTTTTTGTTTTTTCTCTTTTTAACCTTTTTTCATTTTTTTGTTGGGCTATTTTTGGCCTCTTTTTTTCTTTTTTTTCTTCTTTTTTTTCATCCGGAGTCTCATCCCGACTTGTGGGTGAATCATAGTCTCCATCATCCTTTCCTCATTGGGGCAATGCTCTAATAATGATGATCATCACACTTTTATTTACTTACAACTCAAAATTACAACTCGATACTTGAACAAAATATGACTCTATGTGAATTCCTCTGGCGGTGTACCAGGATGTGCAATGATCTAGCATAGTAAAGCTTTTAAAAAAACGGACAAGCCATGAAAATATCATGCTAGCTATCTTACGATCATGCAAAGCAATATGAGCATGAATACTAAAGTTATGTATGTCGGATTCGGGGCTTCGCAGACCCAAGAAAGGTTCGAACTCTGGGGCGTGTACGAAGAACTCGATCTCCCTGGCCTACCAACTCGTTGCTCTCATAGCCTAGCTTGATGAACTGGAAGGGAAAGGGATACGGCAGTTTACCCAGGTTCGGGCCACCTTGCGGTGTAATACCCTACTCCTGCTTTGTGGTGGATTAGCCTCGCGATGGGCTGAGGATGAACTAGTACAAGGGAAGAACTACCTCCGGAGGTCTGTTCTTGTGTTGGTGTATGCTGGTGAGGGTTCGGATGGCTCGACCCCCATCCATGGTGGTGGTTAGGCTACCTTTATAGTGGCCTTGGTCCTCTTCCCCCAAAATAGAGGCGGGAAGGGATCCCACAACGGCCAAGTTTGAAGGGAGACAAATAGTACATCTTATCCTGATCAAAGGTGGTCTTCGCCTGCAAAGCTTCTGGTCATGACATCGTGGTGGGCTCGGCGATGACCTCCATCTTGCCGTCCTAGCGGTCCTGGTCTTGCAGCACGGGAATGGAAACCTTTGGCTGATTCCTCGGGACTCTGCACCTGCGCTTGCCCCCTTAGCACCAGAGAGGAAACCTGCTGTACTGTGCCCGCTGGCGTCCGCCTGACCTTGGTTGTCATGGCTTGCGTTACCTCAAGCTCATGAGGTGAGCGCCTGCATAGAAATCTGCGCTCCTCAGGAGCCTGCCTTGGGAGGCCGCTCCCTCTGGAGGTCTTGGTGTCATCCGCCTCACGAGGCTTAGCCCCTCGCGAGGGTCTTGCTTGGTCAATGCTGAAGATGGGCCGTACCATGCCGTTCATCGAGCCACGCCGTGGGCCGTAGACAGGCAAGTCTGGGTACCCTGGTTCCCAGGACGCCGACAGTAGCCCCCGGGCCCAAGGCACGCTCGGACTTGGCTTCGAGGCGAAGCCAAAGGGCAAGGGCGAAGCGCCGCAGGCCCCAATCGCCTGCGGGCCCAGTCGATGCGTGGCGCTTGATGGGACGTGGGCGTCTCCACTTCCCCACGCAGCCTCGGCAACCGCCAGACTTGACGGCTGCCTGTTGCAAGTGCGGCTCAGCCATTGTTGTCCGTCGTGCTCGCCCTCGGCCTCCCCCCTTTCCTGTGAGCTCGTAGCTCCTCCTCCAGATTGCGCGCCGGTGCCAATCCACCCCCGACGCCATGGATCCGAGGTCGAAGAAGAAAGGGAAGGCATGCGCGCCCACCGAATCCCCGCCGGGTTTCAAGCCCGCGCTTGGTCGGTCGACGGTGATCAACCAGGAGGGATTGGACAAGGTCCGGCCGGCCCTCGCCGCCGATTCCAACGAGTGGAAGGCGACGACGGTCTGGCCTGCCTCCCGGGCCTTGGTCGACCTGGAGGCCACCAAGATCCCCATCCACCTTCACGCTCTCCTGGCCGGCTTGGTCCCTCCTTTCTCTGATTTCTTTAATGCCAGAATCTTGCATTACTAGATCCAAGCGCTGCATCTGGACCCCAGGTCCATCATCCTCCTCGCCGCCTTCGCCTTCCTGTGTGAGGCTATTGTGGGTGTTGCTCCGTCCGTCACCTTGTTCCGCCATTTCTTCTTGCTCCACCTGGTCGACGGCCGACAGCGCTCAGGATGCGTGGCATTCCAGGCTGTGGCGGCGACAGCTGGCTCAAACGACTTCACGCTCTACCCGGACATGAAGGGATTGCGGAAGCAGTGGGTGTATGTGGATGCCACCACACACAGCCCCCTGCTCCTGCTCCCGCGAGCGCCGGCGAAACCAAGCTCCGGCTAGGGACACGTGAAGCTCGTCGACCATCGGCTCGCCCACGTCTGGTCCAGGCTAGCCAAGCTGAAGGGGGCTGGGGTGACGGCGTCAATGGTGGTGAGGGAGTTCGTCCGGTGGCGCATCGCTCCGCTCCAGCGCCACTCTCGCCCAATGTGGGCCTTCACTGGCCCCAACGACCCCATGAGGCTCCAGGTGCCCTCGCTTCCTTCCAAGACACTGTGCGCGGTGCTCGAGCTCCTGACTGGCAACGCAGTGCCTGCCGAGCTCCCAGCAGAGGGTTGCCTCTTATACAACTGCTCGAATGCGGAGGAATTCGTGAAGTAGATGCCCCCTTCGACGAGTGGGGGCTACGCCCAGAAGGTCTCGAGGGGCCTCGTGAAAATCCCGTCTTGGTGGCTCCCGTGCTTGTCGATCCCATGGCGCTCGCCCCTGAGGTGGTCGCAGGGGGGCGAGCTTCGTCGAGTGCTCTTGAGGCGACCGCTGGAGGGCGGGCGCCGCCGGGTGCTCCGGAGGTGATTGCTGGGGAGCAGCTGCCGTCAGGTGCTCTTGAGGTGGTGGTCTGCAGCCCAGCTGCAAAGGGCAATGCACCAGCCCTCGGCGTACCTCGTCTAGACCTCGGGGCACTCCGCAAGAGGAAAAGGCTCTGGAGCTGCAGTGGTGGCGCTCCCCGGGCCCTGAAGCAGAGGAAGTGGATAGCCGTGGATGAGTAAGTACCTTACCTTCGTTGATTTTTGCGTCTCGCGCCTTTTTCTAACTCTGGCTCCTCAGGATCCCTTCGGCTGCCGCGGTGAAGCCGCCTAGGGTGTGACCTCCGCTCGTGATTCCAGGCCACTCGCGTCAAGCGCCCGCGCAGGGCACAGAGTCGGCCCGCAGGGCGAAGGCGCCGCTGGAAGGCCATGAGCCTGCGCGCCCAGCACCCTTCCTCCACGGCCATTTCTGGGGTGCAGTGGGCATGCCGAGGGCTCCTCCACTGGTGCTCGCTGGTAGCTGGGCGGGCCCAGTGTCGGCTTCATCTTCGAGCAGCGGGGCCAAGCCGCACAGCGCCTCCGCCGAGGCCCGGGGAATGGCTGAAGGGGCACCGGCTACCAGCCCCCTGCCAGAGACGAGCGAGTCATTTCACGCCTCTCCGACAGCCCTTGGCGCGGAGGAAGGGCTTGGCCGCGCGCTGCAGCTTGCACGCGGACGCAGGGCCATCCGCCATGACCTTTTCCAGGAAGCAATGAGCGCGCTAGGTCGGCTTGGGGGAAAACTTGTTGACATCGACATGCAACTCGAGGCGGAAGGCCTCCGCCTTGCGCGCGAGTGGCATCAGCTGAAGGTTCCCATCAACCTCAGGCATCTGCAGCATGAGCGCGCTCATACAGACGCCGCCGTGTCCCTCGCAGCTTCTCGTGAGGCCTGCGCCCGTGCTCTGGAGGAGGCCAGGGCTGCTGACCGTCGTCGTGAGGCGGCCGAGGAGCGGGAGAGGCAGCTTTGAGCTTCGAACGCTGCCCTTGAGCAGCGGGTCCAGGCGCGCAGGGCCGCCTTGACGGCACCGCCGAGCGAGGCCCCCTCCAACGAGAAAGGGGTCCAGGCTCATGCGGATGTGCTGGCACTTGAGGTCTTGGAACACAACCTGGAGCTCGAAAGGCTGGAGGTGAGGGAGCGCCAAGTAGCCACGGCTGAGGACACCGTTCCCGCCCGGGAGGCTAGGATCCAGCAGGAGGTTGACCGAAGGGTGGTGGAGATTCGCGGGCCCTTGTTGATGAATACCGCCGGAAGTTGGGGCTCCAGGAGACCCGCTTCCAATAGCGGCAGGTGGAGCTGCAGGGCAGGACCGACGCCCTCAGGGCGCAGCTTGCCGCAGCAGAGCAGCGCGAGATGGCCGCCAAGGAGGCTTGGGCCTCCGCCCAAGCCAACTTGTCCTCACTTCAGCAGCAGGTCGCGGGCGTCACGTCCCTTGTGGAGAAGGCTACAAATGAAGCAAGCCGTCGTCGGACGATGCAGCGCGGGTGTTCCTTGATGCTTGTGGACCTCCGGGTCAGGGCCAACTGGGCCTTGGACACCATCTGCGAAGAGAGCAACTCCCGCCCGCACGAAGCTGATGATGCCGGCTACCTCCACTTCTTCACCCAAGTCGTGACCCGTCTGGAAGACCGGGCCATGAGGGCTTGCCAGCTTGTTGAAGAAAGAAGACGGGGCCTTCTTGGGCGCGCATTCTTACGCGTCTTCAGCTACCTTCTTAGCCTTGACCCCGACTTTAACTTCAATGCTGCAAAAGCCCCAGTGCCCAGGGTCACCCAGGGTGACCTGGCGAGCTGGGTGAACGACCATGTGGACAACCTGGTCGCGGAGCTCACCCTTGAAGACGGTGTGGATGTGCTCGCAGCCGAAGGGAGCGGTGCCGGTGGTGGTGATGAAGATGGTGATGCCGATGGTAGCGCGTCTTGCTAGGCTTGCACTTCTTTTCCGGTCCTGACATGTATGCCAAAAATTTGGGCACGGCCCCGTGGGGCGTGAAATGCATTTGGGGGGGGGGGGTGTTCCCCGGTTATGTATGAAACGATGATATGCCTTCTAAATTGATTTTAAAATGTGATGCTGTGGGCCAGAAGGCCCCCTACTAGAGTAGTTTGTTATAACTTATCTTTGGTGCTGGCGGCCTTGGACTGGTTATTGTATCGCGTGGGCGCCCCTCTCCCGAGGCGGGCCTCGTGGGGGCTCGCGAAGGCTTAAGCCTCCTGAGGAGCCTGCGGCCCGCCCGAGAGCGCCGTGCAAGGAGCCGATTGCCGAGTCATGGCAAGGTGTGCACGCAGTGGTCTTGCGGCAGTTGCGCTCTTGGCCCCGAGGGGGCCTCGGCGCCGCTTGGGCTGGCCCAAGCGCACGCACAGCGCGCACGCCACACCCAGCCCCCGCTGGCGGGGTGCTCACGGGGGGGGGGGGGGGGGGGGCGGTAGACAGGAATGAGCCCTGCCTTTTCAACATAAACCAAAGGGCAAGAAAACACCGCGAATCGAAAAATTTCCCCCCTTTTTCCTTTTGATAAGCACACGAAACTCGAAATCTCATTCCAAAAGACGGCAAATCAGGTTACAGAAAGAGGGCGAAACAAACAGCCGTGTCCGGCGCCTAGACTAGTCTTCTCACCAGCGCGGAGCTAAGTGCTTCCACTTGGACGTGGGTGGGAGCCCCCGTGAGGCCCGAGGGTGACGCTCAGGGGACTCTGGAGCGTGTACAGCTCCAACTCATTATTACGTGAGAGTGTCACGAGAGGAGATCTTCATGAGCGTTCCAGGCACCTGGCGAGGGCCCCGCCTGGCGCCTCCCCCGACCACCGTTGGGGTGTCCGGAAACCAGGACGAGACCAAGGGGCAAGGGGGTGCGCTGGCGGTGCCCCGGCGATCGCAGGCCCCCCACCGAGGGGAAGGGCTCGTCGGCGCCTTCCCCGCCGGAGGACCTACCTCTGTGCGGCGTGCACCACCGTCGTGGTGGCGCATGCGCCGCGGGGTGCGGTGGAGGCTCTGGTGCCGGGCTCCCCCCGCGCAGCCCCCAGTGCACTCTGTCCGCTTGCGACGGTGCCGTCGTCCTGGGGTCCATGGCCGTTGCCATGGCTTGGTTCACCTGCGGTCCATGGTAAGTGTAATCATGCCCCAGAGATATTGGTTGTACCCGATGGCTGTTGTTGTCGAAGGCGCCGGCGAAGCTCTGGGGTGGCTCGTGAAGAGCCTCGGCCTCGCATGGTCCCGATGCCCAGGCTGGCTAGGGGAACGAGCAGGGGCTTCTTCTTAATGCATACAGCAAGCCCATCAGTGGGGGTACAGGGGTGTCTGGAGCCGCCGTCCCTAAGCCGGCGCCCGGCAGCCAGGCGCCGTCGCTTGCCATCCCTGGCGCCAGGTTGCGACGACCATAGGGTGGCATCTCGGCGCGGTCCTGGGAAGGGCCGCCTGCTACTTCTTGAGCTTGCGTTGGTTTTTCCCTTGAAGAGGAAAGGGTTATGCAACAAAGTAGAGTAAGTATTTCCCTCAGTTTTGAGAACCAAGGTATCAATCCAGTAGGAGACAACACGCAAGTCATCGAATACCTGCACAAACAAACACCAAACTTGCACCCAACGTGATAAGGGGTTGTCAATCCCTTCACGGTTACTTGCAAAAGTGAGATCTGATAAATATAAATAAACGGTAAAGTAAATATTTTTGGTATTTTTGTTTTATAGATTGGAAAGTAAAAGATTGCAAAATAGTAGATCGGAAACTCGTAGATTGGAAAGTAGAAGATTGTATGATGGAAAATAGACCCGGGGGCCATAGGTTTAACTAGACGCTTCTCTAAAGATAGAAAATAATACGGTGGGTGAACAAATTACTGCCGAGCAATTGATAGAAAAGCGCAAAGTTATGACGATATCTAAGGCAATGATCATGAATATAGGCATCACGTCCGAGTCAAGTAGACCAAAATGATTCTGCATCTACTACTATTACTCCACGCATCGACCGAATCCTGCCTGCATCTAGAGTATTAAGTTCATGAAGAACAGAGTAACGCATTAAGAAAGATGACATGATGTAGAGGAATTAACTCAAGTAATATGATGAAAACCACATCTTTTTATCCTCGATGGCAACAATACAATACAATACAATACGTGCCTTGCTACCCCTACTGTCACTGGGAAAGGACACCGCAAGATTGAGCCCAAAGCTAAGCACTTCTCCCATTGCAAGAAAAACCAATCTAGTTGGCCAAACCAAATCGATATTTCGAAGAGACTTGCAAATATATCAAATCATGTATAAAAGAATTCAGATAAGATTCAAATAATATTCATAGATAAGCTGATCATAAATCCACAATTCATCGGATCTCGGCAAACACACCGCAAAATAGTATTACATCGAATAGATCTCCAAGAACACCGAGGAGAACGTGGTATTGAGAATCGAAGAGAGAGAAGAAGCCATCTAGCTACTAGCTATGGACCCATAGGTCTGAGGTAAAATACTCACGCTTCATCAGAAGGGCAATGGTGTTGATGTAGAAGCCCTCCGTGATCGAATCCCCCTCCGGTAGGATGCCGGAAAAGGCCCGTAGATGGGATCTCACGGGTACAGAAGGTTGCGGCGGTGGAAAAGTCTTTTCGTGGATGCCTCTGGTGGTTTGGGCATATAAGAGTATATATAGGCGAAAGAATTAGGTCAGGAGACGCACGAGGGGCCCACAAGGGTGGGGGGCGCGCCCTCCATCCTTGTGGCCTCCTCGCGGCTTCTCTGACTTGCACTCCAAGTCCTCTAATTTCCTTTTGGTCCAAGAAAGATCATCACGAAAGTTTTATTCCATTTGGACTCCGTTTGGTATTCCTTTTCTGCGAAACTCAAAAAACAGGGAAAAAACAGGAACTGGCACTGGGCTCTAGGTTAATAGGTTAGTCCCAAAAATAATATAAAATAGCATATTAATGCATATAAAACATCCAAAATAGATAATATAATAGCATGGAACAATCAAAAATTATAGATACGTTGGAGACGTATCAAGCATCCCCAAGCTTAATTCCTGCTCATCCTCAAGTAGGTAAATGATAAAAACATAATTTTTGATGTGGAATGCTACCTAACATATTTATCCATGTAATTTCTTTATTGTGGCATGAATGTTTAGATCTGTATGATTCAAAACAAAAGTTTAATATTGACATAAAAACAATAATACTTCAAGCATACTAACAAGATAATTATGTCTTCTCAAAATAACATGGCCAAAGAAAGCTTACCCCTACAAAATCATATAGTCTGGCTATGCTCCATCTTCATCACACAAAATACTCAAATCATGCACAACCCCGATTTTAGCCAAGCAATTGTTTCATACTTTAGTATTCTCAAACTTTTTCAACTTTCACGCAATACATGAGCGTGAGCCATGGACATAGCACTATAGGTGGAATAGAAGGTGGTTGTGGAGAAGACAAAAAGAGGGAGATAGTCTCACATAAACTAGGCATATCAATAGGCTATGGAGATGCCCATCAATAGATATCAATGTGAGTGAGTAGGGATTGCCATGCAACAGATGCACTAGAGCTATAAGTTTATGAAAGCTCAAAAGAAAACTAAGTGGGTGTGCATCCAACTTGCTTGCTCATGAAGACCTAGGGCAATTTGAGGAAGCCCATCGTTGGAATATACAAGCCAAGTTCTATAATGAAAAATTCCCACCAGTATATGAAAGTGACAACATAGGAAACTCTCTATCATGAAGATCATGGTGCTACTTTGAAGCACAAGTATGGAAAAAAGATAGTAACATTGCCCCTTCTCTCTTTCTCTCTCATTTTTCTTTCTTTCTTTCTTTTTCTTTCCTTTTTTTCTTTTTTTCTTTTTTTTTCTTTCTTCTCTTTTTTTTTCTTTCTTTTCTCCTTTTTTTTCTCACATGGGACAATGCTCTAATAATGAAAATCATCATACTTCTATTTACTTACAACTCAAAAATTACAACTCGATACTAGAACAAAATATGACTCTATATGAATGCCTCCGGTGGTGTACCGGGATGTGCAATGAATCATGAGTGACATGTATGAAAGAATTATCAATGGTGGCTTTGCCACAAATACGATGTCAACTACATGATCATGCAAAGCAATATGACAATGATGATGCGTGTCATAATAAACGGAATGGTGGAAAGTTGCATGGAAATATATCTTGGAATGGCAATGGAAATGCCATAATAGGTAGGTATGGTGGCTGTTTTGAGGAAGGTATATGGTGGGTTTATGCTACCGGCGAAAATTGTGCGGCACTAGAGAGGCTAGCAAAGGTGGAAGGGTGAGAGTGCGTATAATCCATGGACTCAATATTAGTCATAAAGAACTCACATACTTATTGCAAAAATGTACTAGTCATCAAAACAAAGTACTAGACGCATGCTCCTAGGGGAAGGGTTGGTAGGAGTTAACCATTGCGCGATCCAGACCTCCACACAAAGGATGACAATCAAAAAATATCTCATGCTCTGACTTCATTACATAACGGTTCACCATACGTGCATGCTACGGGACTCACGAACCTTAACACAAGTATTTCTCAAATTCACAACTACTCACTAGCATGACTCTAATATCACCATATTCATATCTCAAAACAATCATAAGGAATCAAACTTCTCATAGTATTCAATGCACTTTATATGGAAGTTTTTATTATATCCCTCTTGGATGCCTATCATATTAGGACTAAATTTATAACCAAAGCAAATTACCATGCTGTTTTAAAGACTCTTAAAATAATATAAGTGAAGCATGAGAGTTCATCAATTTCTATAAAATAAAGCCACCGCCGTGCCCTAAAAAGATGTAAGTGAAGCACTAGAGCAAATATGCTTAGCTCAAAAGATATAAGTGAAGCATAAAGAGTATTCTAATAAATCACGATTCATGCGTGTCTCTCTCAAAAGGTGTGTACAGCAAGGATGATTGTGGCAAACTAAAAATCAAAGACTCAAATCATACAAGATGCTCCAAGCAAAACACATATCATGTGGTGAATAAAAATATAGCCTCAAGTAAAGTTACCGATAGACGAAGACGAAAGAGGGGATGCCTTCTGGGTCATCCCAAGCTTAGGCTCTTGGTTGTCCTTGAATATTACCTTGGGGTGTCTTGGCCATCCCCAAGCTTAGGCTCTTGCCACTCCTTATTCCATAGTCCATCAAATCCTTACCCAAAACTTGAAAACTTCACAACACAAAACTCAACAGAAAATCTCATAAGCTCCGTTAGTATAAGAAAATAAATCACCACTTTTGGTAATGTTGTGAACTCATTCTTTATTTATATTGGTGTAATATCTACTGTATTCCAAGTTTTCCATGGTTCATACCCCCCGATATTACCCATAGATTCATCAAAATAAGCAAACAACACAAAGAAAACAGAATCTGTCAAAAACAGAACAGTCTGCGAAGATCCGAATTGTTCTAATACTTCTGTAAATCCAAAAATTCTGAAAAATAGGACAAAAGAGGAAATTTGTATATAAATATCGTATAAAACATTCAAGGTTTTTCAACACTCCAGTGAATTATTAAAATTCTGATACTGGACACAAAAGTTTCTGTTTTTCAGCAAGATCAAATCAACTATCACCATAAGCCATCCCAAAGGTTTTACTTGGCACAAACACAAATAAAACATAAAACCATATCTAACCAGAGGCTAGATAAATTATTTATTGCAAAACAGAACCTAAAAAGCAAAAAAAATGGGTTGCCTCCCAACAAGCGCTATTGTTTAACGCCCTTAGCTAGGCATAAAAACAAGAATAGATCTAAGTATTGTCATCTTTGGTGTGCAATCCATAAGTGGCTCTCATAATAGATTCATAAGGCAATTTAATTTTCTTTCTTGGAAAGTGTTCCATGCCCTTCCTTAACGGAAATTGAAATCTAATGTTTCCTTCTTTCATATCAACTAGTCAATGTGCACGTGCAATGCACATTAATTTGAAAGTATATTAAGTGCATGTGGATATTAAGTAGGATATTATTTGCGTGTTATTATGTGATTAACACTATTTTTGGCATGAAATTAACTGCATGCTAAACGTGTTGAGCGCTCGACATTGAAGCAGTCTAGGTTGTTGGATTGACATGATTTGATGATCGAGATTAATTGGATCTGCCCCTTTGGGTCTTTTTATATTGGTATAGATAATTGGACCAATCGTTCTAAGGAAAGGTCTACCAAGAATAATAGGACATGTAGGATTGCAATCTATATCAAGAACAATGAAATCTATGGGCACATAATTCCTATTTGCAACAATAAGAACATCATTAATCCTTCCCATAGGTTTCTTAATAGTGGAATCCGCAAGATGCAAATTTAGAGAACAATCATCAAATTCACGAAAACCTAACACATCACATAAAGTTTTTGGAATCGTGGAAACACTAGCACCCAAATCACACAAAGCATGGCATTCATAATCTTTAATCTTAATCTTAATAGTAGGTTCCCACTCATCATAAAGTTTTCTAGGGATATAAACTTCCAATTCAAGCTTTTCTTCAAAAGATTGCATCATAGCATCAACGATATGTTTAGTAAAAGCTTTGTTTTATTTATAAGCATGAGGAGAATTCAACAGGGATTGCAACAAGGAAATACAATCTATTAAAGAACAATTATCATAATTAAATTCCTTGAAATCCAAAAGAGTGGGTTCATTGCTACTTAAAGTTTTGACCTCTCCAATCCCACTTTTATCAATTTTTGCATCAAGATCTAAAAACTCCAAATCATTGGGACGACTTCTAACTAAAGTTGACTCATCTCCAGTCCCATCTTTATCTAGATTTATATTGGAAAACAAAGATTCAATAGGAGTCTCATCAATCACTTTAATATCTTCATCATTATTTTCACGGAAACTAGAAGAACACGTTTTTACAAACCAATCTTTTTTAGCACGCATCTTAGCGGTTCTTTCTTTGCACTCATCAATGGAAATTCTCATAGCCTTGAGAGACTCATTGATATCATGCTTGGGTGGGATAGATCTGATTTTCAAAGAATCAACATCAAGAGAAATTCTATCCACGTTCCTAGCCAAATCATCAATCTTAAGCAATTTTTCTTCAATCAAAGCATTGAAATTCTTTTGCGAACTCATAAATTCTTTAACACTATTCTCAAATTCAGAGGGCATCTTATTATAATTTACATAAGAATTGTTGTAGGAATTTCCATAATTATTAGAGGAATTACTAGGAAACGACCTAGGATTAAAATTGCCTCTATACGCGTTATTACCAAAATTGTTCCTACCAATAAAATTCACATCCATAGATTCATTATTGTTTTCAATCAAAGTGGATAAAGGCATATCATTGGGATCCAAATAAACACTCTTGCTAGCAAACAATTTCATAAGTTCATCCATCTTTCCACTCAAAACATTAATCTCTTCAATTGCATGCACCTTTTTACTAGTGGAAGATCTTTCGGTATGCCATTGAGAATAATTAACCATAATATTATCTAGAAGTTTAGTAGATTCTCTTAGGGTAATCTCCATAAAAGTGCCTCCCGCGGCCGAATCTAACAGATTTCTAGAAGCAAAATTCAATCCGGCATAATTTTTTTGAATAATCATCCACAAATTCAAACCATGAGTAGGGTAATTTCATATCATCAATTTCATTCTCTCCCAAGATTGTGCAACATGCTCATGATCAAGTTGTTTAAAATTCATAATATCATTCCTAAGGGAGATGATCTTAGCGGGGGAAAATACTTGGAAATAAAAGCATCTTTACACTTATTCCATGAATCAATACTATTTTTAGGCAAAGATGAAAACCAAGTTTTAGCACGGTCTCGTAGTGAGAATGGAAATAGCTTCAATTTAACAATATCATTATCCACGTCTTTCTTCTTTTGCATATCACACAAATGAACGAAATTTTTTAGATGGGATGCGGCATCTTCACTAGGAAGGCCAGAAAATTGATCTTTCATAACAAGATTCAGCAAAGCGGCATTAATTTTACAAGATTCCGCATTAGTAGCGGGAGCAATCTGAGTACTAATAAAATCATTATTATTGGTGTTGGAAAAATCACACAGTTTGGTATTCTCTTGAGTCATCGTAACAAAGCAGGCAATCCAACACGCAAGCACACAAAAAGCAAACGAAGAAGACGAACAGAACAGGGGCGAAGAAAAGGCAAAGAGAGAGGTGAAGAAAAGGCAAACTTTTCAAAAATTGTTTTAGAAGTGGGGGAGAGGAAAACGAGAGGCGAATGGCGAATAATGTAATGCGAGAGATGAGAGTTTATGATGCGTACTTGGTATGTCTTGACTTGGTGTAGATCTCCCTGGCAACGGCACCAGAAATTCTTCCTGCTACTTCTTGAGCTTGCGTTGGTTTTTCCCTTGAAGAGGAAAGGGTGATGCATCAAAGTAGAGTAAGTATTTCCCTCAGTTTTGAGAACCAAGGTATCAATCCAGTAGGAGACAACACGCAAGTCACCGAATACCTGCACAAACAAACACCAAACTTGCACCCAACGCAATAAGGGGTTGTCAATCCCTTCACGGTTACTTGCAAAAGTGAGATCTGATAAAGATAAATCACTGGTAAAGTAAATATTTTTGGTATTTTTGTTTTATAGATTGGAAAGTAAAAGATTGCAAAATAGTAGATCGGAAACTCGTAGATTGGAAAGTAGAAGATTGTATGATGGAAAATATACCCGGGGGCCATAGGTTTCACTAGAGGCTTCTCTCAAGATAGAAAATAATACGGTGGGTGAACAAATTACTGCCGAGCAATTGATAGAAAAGCGCAAAGTTATGACGATATCTAAGGCAATGATCATGAATATAGGCATCACGTCCGTGTCAGTAGACCGAAACGATTCTCCATCTACTACTATTACTCCACACATCGACCAACTCCTGCCTGCATCTAGAGTATTAAGTTCATGAAGAACAGAGTAACGCATTAAGAAAGATGACATGATGTAGAGGAATTAACTTAAGAAATATGATGAAAACCCCATCTTTTTATCCTCGATGGCAACAATACAATACATGCCTTGCTGCCCCTACTGTCACTGGGAAAGGACACCGCAAGATTGAACCCAAAGCTAAGCACTTCTCCCATTGCAAGAAAAACCAATCTAGTTGGCCAAACCAAATCGATAGTTCAAAGAGACTTGCAAAGATATCAAATCATGCGTAAAAGAATTTAGAGAAGATTCAAATAATATTCATAGATAAGCTGATCATAAATCCACAATTCATCGGATCTCGGCAAACACACCGCAAAAAAGTATTACATCGAATAGATCTCCAAGAACATCGAGGAGAATGTGGTATTGAGAATCAAAGAGAGAGAAGAAGCCATCTAGCTACTAGCTATGGACCCGTAGGTCTGAGGTAAACTACTCACGCTTCATCGGAAGGGCAATGGTGTTGATGTAGAAGCCCTCCGTGATCGAATCCCCCTCCGGCAGGATGCCGGAAAATGCCCCTAGATGGGATCTCACGGGTACAGAAGGTTGCGGCGGTGGAAAAGTCTTTTCGTGGATGCCTCTGGTGGTTTGGGCATATAAGAGTATATATAGGCAAAAGAATTAGGTCAGGAGATGCACGAGGGGCCCACAAGGGTGGGGGGCGCGCCCTCCATCCTTGTGACCGCCTCGGGGCTTCTCTGACTTGCACTCCAAGTCCTCTGGTTTCCTTTTGGTCCAAGAAAGATCATCGTGGCTGTTTTATTCCATTTGGACTCCAATTGGTATTCCTTTTCTGCAAAACTCAAAAATAGGGGAAAACAGGAACTGGCACTGGGCTCTAGGTTAATAGGTTAGTCCCAAAAATAATATAAAATAGCATATTAATGCATATAAAACATCCAAAATAGATAATATAATAGCATGGAACAATAAAAAATTATAGATACATTGGAGACGTATCACCGCCCGGCCCTGCCGCACCAAGGGGTATCGTATCCTGGGTAGAGTAAGTGGCGTCGTGGGCCGGGTTGCCGCCGCGAGGTCCTTCCGGCCCCCTGAGAGAGGGTGCACGGGTGTAGCGGGAGCCGGCGCGTGCCCCCGCAGTGCTTGTGATGTAGGCAAGGTGCAGAAGGGTGCCGCACCTTCGCAGGCGGCATCGAGTAGCTCGGCGACCCGCTCTAGCAAGGCATCGTGGCCGCCTTCTGCCAACCTGCATCATAGCAGTTCTCGTGCCACGATGAGCATGGCTCGCGTGTTCACCTGCTCCCGACGGGTGCGTAGCGTCGATGTCGCGGCGTAGCCTGAAGACCGTCCGGTGGCGCGGTTACGGCACAGCGCGGGAGAGGGCGGAGGTGGCCCGTGCCACTGACGGCCGACGGCACTGGCCGTCGTGCGGGCTGCGAGGAGCGCCGAGTGGAGAGCTTCTTGGGCGGGAGGTGCCGCCCAGGCGGACCGAGCGGCCCAGTGCTCAGCGTGGGCTTGAGGATCTCCCGCCATGGTAGTGATGGAACGATCGGTGGAGAGGATCCTTCGACACGCCCCTACCTGGCGCGCCAAATGTCGGATTCGGGGCTCCGTAGACCCAAGAAAGGTTCGAACTCGGGGGCATGTACGAAGAACTCGATCTCCCCGGCCTACCAACTCGTTGCTCTCACAGCCTAGCTTGATGAACTAGAAGGGAAAGGGATACGGCAGTTTACCCAAGTTCAGGCCACCTTGCGGTGTAATACCCTACTCCTGCTTTGTGGTGGATTAGCCTCGCGATGGGCTGAGGATGAACTAGTACAAGGGAAGAACTACCTCCGGAGGTCTGTTCTTGTGTTGGTGTATGCTGGTGAGGGTTCGGATGTCTCGACCCCCATCCATGGTGGTGGTTAGGCGACCTTTATAGTGGCCTTGGTCCTCTTCCCCCAAAATAGAGGCGGGAAGGGATCCCACAACGGCCAAGTTTGAAGGGAGACAAATAGTACATCTTATCCTCACGAAAGATGGTCTTCGCCTGCAAAGCTTCTGGTCGTGGCGCCGTGGTGGACTCGGCGATGACCTCCATATTGCCCTCCTGGCGGTCCTGGTCTTGCAGCACGGGAATGGAAACCTTTGGCTGATTCCTCGGGACTCTGCGCCTGCGCTGGCCCCCTTAGCACCAAAGAGGAAACCTGTTGTACTACGCCCGCTGGCGCCCTCCTGGCCTTGGTCGTCATGGCTTGCATCACCTCAAGCTCATGAGGTGAGCGCCTGCATAGAAATCTGCGCTCCTCAGGAGCCTGCCTTGGGAGGCCGCTCCCTCTGGAGGTCTTGGCGTCATCCGCCTCGCGAGGCTTGGCCCCTCGCGAGGGTCTTGCTTGGTCGATGCTGAAGATGGGTCGTACCAGGCCGTTGATGGAGCCACGTCTTGGGCCGTAGGTAGGCAAGTCTGGGTAACCTGGTTCCCTGGACGCCGACAATGTATATGATGATGGTGGAAGTTGCATGGCAATATATCTCGGAATGGCTATGGAAATGCCATGATAGGTAGGTATGGTGGTTGTTTTGAGGAAGATATAATGAGGCTTATGTGTGATAGAGCGTACCATATCATGGGGTTTGGATGCACCGGCGAAGTTTTGCACCAACTCTCTAGGTGAGAAAGGGCAATGCACGGTACCGAAGAGGCTAGCAAATTGCAGAAAGGTGAGAGTGCGTATAGTCCATGGACTCACATTAGTCATAAAGAACTCACATACTTATTGTGAAAGTTTATTAGCCCTCGAAGCAAAGTACTACTACGCATGCCCCTAGGGGGGATAGATTGGTAGGAAAAGACCATCGCCCGTCCCCGACCGCCACTCATAAGGAAGAAAATGAATAATAAATCATGCTCCAATATCATCGCATAACGAGAGACCATACGTGCATCCCTAAGCTTAGTTGCTTGGTTCTCCTTTAATATTAACTTGGGGTGCCATGGGCCATCCCCAAGCTTAGGCTCTTGCCACTCCTTATTCCTTCATCCATCGTGATCTTCCCAAAACTTGAAAACTTCCATCACACAAAACTTAACAAAACCCTCATGAGATCCGTTAGTATAATAAAGCAAATCACTACTTTAAGTACTGTTGCAAACCCATTCATATTTTATTTTTGCATTATAACTACTATACTCTAACTTCACCATGGCTTATATCACCGATACAATCCATAGATTCATCAAAACACGCAAGACAATGCATCCAGAACAGAATCTGTCAAAAACAGAACAGTCTGTAGCAATCTGAACATTGACCATACTTCTGTAACTCCAAAAATTCTGAAAAATTAGGACAAAATAAAAAATGTGCATATCAGTACTGTGTAAAAAAATTCAGAAACTTTTGATGTTCAGTAAAGAAAATGTAAATTCACGCACTACAACCAAAGTTTCTGTTTTTGCACCGCACAAACCAAACAAGCAATCTAAACATCCTAAAGGCAAATCTTGGCACATTATTTTTATAATACAATGGATTTGTACAAGGGGATAATTATTTTTGTTGAAAAGTTTCTATAATTCAAGATTTGCAAAGTTTCCATGGGCACGAAAAAATTTCAAGGAGCTCCCCCACTTCAACGGTGCTTGCCTTTCTTACTTTCACTTTTCTTTTTGAAAAGTTTTAGGTTCCCCTCTATATTTTTTTGTTTTAAAAATTTTTAAATGCACACAACAGAATAAAATGACTCTCTAAAACTTCTGGGTTGCCTCCCTGGCAACGCTTTCTTTAAAGCTATTAAGCTAGGCATAAAGTGATCAAGTAATTGATCCACCTGGATCCCAAGGTATATCAAAGACGATTTTAATTAACACTGATTTATAATTTAGTATTGAGCACAAATTAATATATATCATGCAAAAATGAAGTCTAACTCTCTTCCTATGCATCGGCATGTCATAGAAGAACAATTCATGCACACAAAGTAAAGGCCAATGCATAGTATAATTATTTTCTTGCAATTTTATAGTATTGGAAACATAGAGAGGTGGAGATGTAGTTCCACTCATAATAATTGCAAGTAGGAGCAGCAAGCACATGCATATTATATTCATAAAAATCATCATGTGTAGTAGTAAAATGCAACCCATCAATATAATCCTTAATAAGCGCAAACTTCTCTGATATAGTGTAGTTGGGAGAATTCAAAAAGATAATAGGATTATCGTGTGTGGGTGCAATAGAAACAATCTCATGTTTAACATAAGGAACTATAACAAGTTCATCTCCATAAGCATAATTCAAATTGGCATCTTGGCCACAAGCATAGCAAGCATTAATTTCACCAAAAAGGGATATTTCAAACGAATCCAAGGGATCATAGCAATCATCATAGCATTCATCCTTTGATAAGCATGAAGGGAAATTAAACAATGTATGAGTTGAAGAGTTACTCTCATTAGAAGGTGGGCATGGGTAGCTAATCCGCTCTTCGTCCTTTTGTTCTTCGCTCTCCTCGTCATCTTTTTCATCTAGTGAGCTCACAGTTTCAGCAATTTCTTCTTCCATAGTTTCCTGCAAAATATTAGTCTCTTCTTGGACAGCGGAGACTTTCTCAATAAAATCATTAATATTGGCATTATATTCTTAATTCTCATAGCAATATTTAAGTATAGCATAATTTTCAAGTCTGTAAATAACATCATCATACTTTTCAAACAAAGATTCACTTTCATAAGCACCCTTAAAAGCAACAAATTCTTCTATTCGTTCCACATCATAGTAATCATATATACCATTAGCATAAGAAGCCAAGGATTCATTACCACTAAATTTAAATGAAAAGGGAAGGTGTGGAGCCTTCATCCTAGAGCAACAAGTATAATCATATCTCAAGCTTAACTTACAAGCATACCATTGGAACATCTCAATTTGATCCCATAAGAGTTTTCCATTTTGAGTCAAGCGATAATCCCTAAAGTATTCATGTTGATCCAACGTGTCTCCCATTATCAAGTTGAATGGGGTTTTCTTAGGATTATCAAAGTAGTGTTTAATATTTTTCACATAACGAGCATTGAGGGTTTTAGGAGGTTCCCCATCTCCATGAGTAGCAAGTACACCTAATTTTTTTGGTATTTCATGTTCCATATCCATAACTAAAGATAGAGAACAACCAATAACAGGAAATAAAATCTACTTAGTGATAAAGCAAACAAGCACACACGAGAATATTTGCCCCATGCTACTGCTCCCCGGCAACGGCGCCAGAAAAAGGTCTTGATAACCCACAAGTATAGGGGATCAATTGTAGCCTTTCTCGATAAGTAAGAGTGTCAAACCCAATGAGGAGCTAAAGGTAGAACAAACATTCCCTCAAGTTCTATCGACCACCGATACAACTCTACGCACACTTTACATTTGCTTTACCTAGGACAAGTATGAAACTAGAAGTACTTTGTAGGTGTAGGATAAGTTTGCAAGATAATACAGAGCACATAAAGAAAAGTTAGGGGTTGTTTAGATAAAGAAACAATTAAGTTAGTTTTAGTAGAGAGCTTTTTGTCACAAGAAAGTTATTTGTCCGTAGGCAATCGATAACCAGACCGATAATCATTATTGCAATTTTATATGAGGGAGAGGCATGAGATAACATACTTTCACTACTTGGATCATATGCACTTATGATTGGAACTCTAGCAAGCATCCGCGACTACTAATGATTATTAAGGTAAAACCCAACCATAGCATTAAGTATTCAGTCCTCTATACTCCCATACACAACAACCCACTTACTCGAGTCTGTGCTTCTGTCACTCATGCCACCCACCACAAGCGAATCATGAACATATTGCAACACCTTACAGTGGGGATTCCTCATGTTTGCGTGACACGGAGAGCACCATAGGACAGCACCAATAATAAAACATACAACTCAAACCAATCATGATCATCAATCAACCCATAGGACAAAACGGATCTAATCAAACATCATAGGATAGCCACATATCATTGGATAATAATATATAGCATTGAGCAACATGTTTAAGTAGAGATTACAACGGGTAAAAGAGAGGTTACACCACTGCATAGAGGGGGAGAGAGTTGGTGATGATGGCGGCGAAGTTGTTGGTGTAGATCGTCGTCACGATGATTCCCCTGGTGGCGTTCCGGCGCCACCGGGAGAGAGGGGGAGAAAGTCCCCTCCTTCTTGTTCTTCATTGACCTCCCACCTAGATGGGAGGATGGTTTCCCCTATGGTCCATGGCCTCCATGGCGGTGGAGGGGCGAGAGCCCCTCCGAGATTGGATCTCTCTCTATTTCTCTTCTCTTTTGTGTTCCTATTTTCTGGCCTTTCACCGTTTCTTAAATTCTAGGAGATCCGTAACTCCGATTGAGCTGAAATTTTAACACAATTTTCTTCCAGATATAAGATTCCTTGTGGCCGAAGGACACCCCCAACCGACCTTCGAGGTTGCCACAAGGGCAGGGGGCAGGCCCACCCCCTATCGCACGCCCTTCGACCTTGTGGGGCCTGTGGGCCACCCCTTACGCTGATTCTTCTTCCCAAAAATCACATATATTCCAAAAAGAATCTCCATAATTTTTTATCGCATTTTGACTTCGTTTGATATGGATATTCTATGAAACAAAAAACATGCAACAAACAGGAACTGGCACTGGGCACTGGATCAATATGTTAGTCCCAAAAATAATATAATATGTTGCCAAAAGTATATGAAAGGTGTACAATATTGGCATGAAACAATCAAAAATTATAGATACGATGGAGACTTATCAGAGGACTGTACGCTAAAGACGACAACTTCATGATGGCATCTTCAAGACCTCAAGACTTCAAGACTCGAGACAATATTTGAATACACACTACTGGGTGGAATGGATGAACGACGCCCTGGAGTACCTAGTGGTTAGCCTAGGTGTTGCTATAGAAGAACGAGTCAATCACGTGCAAAGCTCCACCCAGACTTAAAGAGATGGAAGAATACTTCATGCCCGAAAGCTTACCTATGCAGCCACAAGTCACTATGGGCTCTGGCTTGGTTGACCTTAGTTGTGACTCTGGCTGGGATGGTGCTAGCAGATGTAGAACTACGGTAGGATCGGATGGGCACCGAACAGTGGTCAGGGGAACTCCTCTGTGATGCCCCCGGTTCAATCGTACACTAATCATACACGCAAACGTGTACGATCAAGCCCAGGGACTCACGGGAAGATATCACAACACAACTCTAAACACAAATAAACGGAGGTCCACAATATTACAGACCAGGGATCCGAAGATCCGAATACATAAGTCAGTCATACAAATAATATCTGGGTACAGACATAGTTAGACAAGTTATGCCTTAAGAAGGCTAGCACAAACAGCGACACTAGATCGAAAGGCGTTGGCCTCCTGCCTGGGAGCCTCCGATCCTACTCCTGGTCAGCTGGCTCGATCCAGTAGTACGTGCCCTCTGGACCCGCCTGGTAGTAGGCTCCGGTGGTGGCGTCTGGCTCCTGGACTCCATCGTCTGGTGTATCATCAAGGTGGGGTATATGGGGGAAAAGAGAAAATAAAGCAACCGTGAGTACTCATCCGAAGTACTCAGCAAGCAAGGATCTATACTACAAATGCAACATTATCAATGGAGAAAAGGCTGTATATGTGGACTGGGCTGCAGAAATGCCAGAATAGAGAGAAAGGCCTAGTCCTATCGAAGACTAGCATCTTCAAACATCTTCTCAAAGCCATCATCTTGCAGCAGTAGAAGAGAGTAGAATAGCATTTTATTTAACAAACATGTTGAAGTACAGCTCAAAGATCCTTCCTCGACTCCCAGCGAGAAAGTAATCCCGAAGCTTCAATTAAGTAACAAGTATCCAGTTTAAGTAGTAGATCGGGATACACAAACTGAGCGTCCTTTACCGTAGGACCGGCTATCGATAGAAGATTCATCCCTGCAGGGGTGCACTACTGTTACCCAACACGCTCGATCAACTCTGGCCGGACATACTTGCTGGGTAATGCCCGTCCTCGGAAGATCAACACGAAGCAGCGCTCTACCTAGGCTCAGCAGAGAGGTCAGCACGCCGGACTAACCTATGCACCCAGGGGTCTCGGGCCATCGCCCTGGGCACCCTGCGCGTTGCGTGGCTGGCCGGGGTGCAGGCACGACACTGAACTCGCCAGTGAAGTATCCAGCCCAATCCCGACGATCAGCCCGCACGGTGAATCGTGACGTCTGATAAGCTTTCGGCGAAACATACATCGCAGAGGGCCCCATAACCATTATCCCGCGTGGTGGTAGTGCGTATAGGGCACGTCGACCCACTCAGATCACACACCCAAATCCAATAGGCTCAATTAGTATCAAGCGGAGACAATCAGAGTCTCTGATGCTCCGCCACAATGTCACACTCGAGTGCCCTTCCGGCACACCCGAAATCATAGATCCCCAGCGGGTACCCACCAGGGTGGACCCGCCTGTGAAAAAGGTCAAGTAACCGTGTGGTCATAATCATCAGGGTGAACGTAAGAGGTATCACCCTCGAGGTTCACACTGAGGGGTTGCACGACAGAGTCGTATCGGACATGGAGAAGGAGGAATCACCCTCGATGACCACGACCGTACAGCTATGCTGCAGAGTATTCATCAGGAGTGCGATACGAGGTATCACCCTCGGCACTCGATAGTTACTACGCAGAGTCGTACAACTAAGGGGGGTGTGAAGTGAGGCGTCTGTCTCTGATCGACGATCACGTTGATCGAGTCGTTGATGAACAAGCAGGGGCGACAAGGTAAGGTGGTGGGGTCACAGATGGTTCATACCAACCTATACTAAACAGTTTATCATAGGCAGGTAAGATAGCAATGAACAGGTTACAACAGCAGGCTATGCATCAGAATAGGAGCATACATTAACAGTAGCGAAATCTAATGCAAGCAGGAGAATAGAATGGGCGATATCTGGAATGCTCAAGGGGAGGGCTTGCCTGGTTGCTCTGGCAAGAGAGGGAGGTCGTCAACGGGCTGCTCGTCGGTAGAGTAGTCGTAACCTGGTGCAGCGTCGTCGGTCTCGGCGTCTATCGAGAGAGAAGGAGGGGGAGAGAAACAATAAATTCACGGCAATAATGCAAACAATATGTATGACATGCCTAAATGATATGCCGGGGTGTTCTACTGCCTAACTAAACGATTTAGTTAATTTAGGAATTTATTTGGATTTATTTAATTAAAGTTGGGCACTATTCATTTACTGAAATCGGTCTAAAAGTTCAATGTTCTTATAGCTGCGGGCGTCTGACGGGAATACGGAGGGCGTATCCGGGCTCGTATCGTCATTCTGAGCAAGTTTCATGTATAAAATATTTTCATCGAAGATACGGTTTAAAAGATATGATTTTCTAAAGTTTTTATTAATTTCTGAAATTTAATTAATTATTTAATTCAACATTATCCGAAATAGTGATTGATGACGTCAGCATGACATCATGCTGACGTCAGCAGCCACCTGACAGGGTGGGTCCCACCTGTCATAGGCTGTTAGGTTAATTAGGTATTAACTAATTAAATTACTGTTTAATTAACACTAACTACTTAATTAAATTAACCTAATCAGGATTAATTAACTAATTAATTAATTAATTATTTTAATTATTTATTTTTATTTTCATTATTTTTCCTAAAACGTTTCTGGGCCGTGGGCCCCATTCGTCAGCGTCACAGGGGGTTTGGGCCCCACTGGGCAGTGGCCCAGGGGGGGGTCACAGGCGTGCGGGCGCGGCGCCCCGTCGGGCGAACCCGGGGCACGGGCGAGCGGGCGCTGGGCGCGGCCGGGGCCGGAGCGCGGCGGAGCAGAGTAGCAGCGGCAGCGGGGTGGCCGGAGCAGCAGCGAGGGGCGGCGCGGCACAACGGGCACGGCGGGGCGAAGCGGGGCAAGATCCGCGAGCAGTAGCGAGGCAGGGCACGCGCGCGCGTGTGCGAGGCCCGGCGAGGCTGCGGTGCGCGCGGGCGCGTGCGCGAGCCGGCGAGCGCGGGCGGAGCGGCGGCACGGGGGCGCGGTGCGCGCGGCGAGGTGCGGGAGCAGAGAGGGGGAGGCCTGGGGCCTCACCGTGCTCGTAGGGACGGGGCAGCGGGGGGTCGGGGCGGTCGACGGGGACGACGGCGACGGAGACGAGGTGCAGGCCGGCGGGGAGGCGCGGGCTCCGGGCGGCGGCGAGGTCGTCGCGGCGTCGGGCGACGGGATCGGGGGTTTGCCCCGATCCAGATCCAGTCGAGGGAGGGGGCGACCGAGCGATAGGCGGCTGGTCGGGGAAGAGGAGAGGACAGGGCGACGTCGGCGTGGCGGCGGCGTCGGCGCTGGCCGATCGGCGCGGGAGCGGGGTGGCGTCGGCGAGCGGCGTCGGCCCGATCCAGTTTCTGGATCGGGGGGGGCGAACGAGTGAGGAGGGGGTGTCGGTGAGGCTAGGGTTTGGCCGGGGGCCTTATAGGCCAGGGGCGACGCAGGTGGGCCGGCCGGCTGGGCTTCGGCCCAGTTGGGCCGGGGGGGGCGTTGCTCTTTTTTCCTTTTCTGTTTCTTTTTCCTTTTTCTTTATTCTCTTTTCTCCACTGTTAAATGTTTAGGCCCCAAATGGCTTTTGTAAAAAGTGTGACCTATTTCATAAATACCAGTGCATTATTCCCTAACACCTAAAATTAGTTTGGACAAAACATAATTCCATATTTATTTCAGATTCAATAAATGGTTATTAAATATTATCTTTATCCACTGTTTGAGGTTGTTCGAGTCACTTATCCAATTCCAATGATGTTGGTTTCAATTTTAGAATAGCCTCTGGAATATTTGCTATATATCTAACATTTTAGCTCCTATGTTGGACAACTTTCATATTCCACTTTCATTTAAATTTGAATTTGACTTAGGAGTTGAAATGCAATGTGATGCTAATGATGATTATGCACTGTCGATCATGCTAACTTGTCATTATCAAAAGTGATTACTGTTGCTAATCACCGGGGGTGTTACAACTCTCCTCATCTATTAAGAATTCTCGTCCCGAGAATTAAGAGGAAGACTGAAAGAAAGAGGGGTATTCTTCGCGAAGACGATCCTCGCGTTCCCAAGTGGCTTCATCTTCAGAATGATTTGACCACCGAACCTTGAGGAACTTGATTGACTTTTGACGTGTTCGATGCTCAGCTTGATCAAGAATACGGATGGGATGTTCTGGATAAGACAGATCTTCCCGTAATTCAAGCACTTCATGATCCACAGCTCGAATAGGATCCTTGAAGCAGCGGCGGAATTGGGATACATGAAAGACGTCATGTACTTGAGAAAGGTTTGGCGGCAATTGCAACTGATATGCCACTTCTCCTCGACGGGCAAGAATACGGAACGGGCCAATGTAGCGTGGGGCTAACTTGCCTTTGATTCCGAACCGATGAGTGCCTTTCAACGGAGTGACGCGGAGGTAAGCTTGCTCGCCAGGTTGATAGACTATTTCCTGGTGCTTACGGTCATAGTTGCTCTTCTGACGAGACTGAGCAGATTTCAAATGTTCACGAACAATACGGACTTGTTCTTCAGCTTGCCGAATAATGTCCGGTCCGACGAGTGAGCGTTCCCCAGTTTCTGACCAATTCAGAGGGGTTCGACACTTACGACCGTATAGAACTTCAAACGGTGCCATCTTCAGACTAGCTTGATAGCTATTGTTGTAAGAGAATTCGGCATACGGGAGAGATTCCTCCCATTTCTTACCGAAGGAGATGACGCAAGCTCGAAGCATATCTTCGAGCACTTGATTAACTCGTTCAACTTGACCCTGTGACTGAGGGTGAAAAGCGGTGCTGAAAGACAGATGAGTTCCCATAGCTTCTTGGAAACTATTCCAGAATCTGGAGGTGAAGAGGCTGTCACGATCAGAACTGATCTCCAACGGAACACCGTGGAGTGACACAATCCGGGAAACATACAAGTCTGCTAACTGGCTAGCAGTGATTGTCTCCTTAACAGGCAGAAAGTGGGCAACCTTAGAGAATCGGTCAATGACAACAAAAATAGCATCATGACCCTTCTGGGATTTGGGAAAACCAGTAATGAAATCCATTTGGACCTTGTCCCATTTCCATTCAGGAATTTCCAGGGGTTGCAGAGTTCCTGCGGGCCTTTGATGTTGAGCTTTAACGCGGCGGCAAACGTCACACTCAGAAACATAACGAGCAATGTCTCGCTTCATATTAGGCCACCAGAATCTTTGACAAATGTCACGGTACATCTTTGTGCTACCAGGGTGAATGGACAAGGGAGTGTCATGAGCTTCCTTCATAACGTTTTCCCTCTCATTCTTGAACTTGGGTACGAAGAGACGGTGTTGGAAAAATAGGATCCCATCTGCATCAAGATGGAATTTCGACGGCTTTCCTTTCTCGAGGTATCGCTTGATCTTTTCAACTTCAGTGTCATACCCTTGCATAACCTTAATGCCGTGTTCTAAATCTGGTTCGACAACCAGGGTATTGAGATAACCCTGTGGAACAATATGGAGGTTCAATTTGCAAAGCTCTTCATGGAGAAGAGGTTGTGTTTCTTGAACCATAAGATTGTTACTATAGGACTTGCGACTCAAAGCATCGGCCATTACATTAGCCTTGCCGGGGGTATATGAAATATTCATATCATAATCGGCAATTGTTTCGAGCCATCTTTGTTGACGAAGGTTCAGATCTGGTTGAGTATATAAATACTTCAAGCTTTGGTGATCCGTGTATATCTCGCAACGGTTACCGAGAAGGTAATGTCGCCATAGCTTCAAGGCATAGATAACCGCAGAAAGTTCAAGATCATGCACGGGATAATTTTCTTCATGAGGACGCAATTGTCGGGAGGCATAAGCAATCACTTTGCGCTCTTGCATTAGGACACAGCCTAATCCTTGACGAGATGCATCACAGTATATCACGAAATCCTTTTGGGAATCCGGGGGTGCTAGTACTGGGGCAGATGTCAATTTATTTTTTAGTGTCTGAAAGCTTTCTTGACATTTTTCTGTCCACTCAAATTTAACACCTTTGTGAAGCAGATATGTCAATGGTTTTGCAATCTTGGAAAAGTTCTCAACGAATCGACGGCAATAACTAGCGAGTCCGAGAAAACTTCTGACTTGCTTAACATTCTTTGGGGGAGTCCAGTCGAGAATAGCCTGAACTCGTTCGGGGTTAACAGCAATCCCATCCTTGGAAATCACATGTCCAAGGTAAGTTACTTCCGGAAGCCAAAATTCGCATTTGGAATACTTGGCATACAACTGGTGTTCTCGGAGCCTTTCTAGAACAAGGCAGAGATGTTCAGCATGTTCCTCTTTATTCTTAGAATAGACCAGAATATCATCTAGATATACCACGACGAATTTGTCGAGGTAATCCATGAATATATAATTCATCAGACGGGAGAACGTAGCTGGGGCATTCGTTAGGCCAAATGACATGACGGTGTATTCATAGGAGCCATAACGAGTGACGAATGCAGACTTGGGAATGTCCTCTTCACGGACACGGATCTGGTGATAACCCAACCTCAAGTCGAGTTTAGAGAACACCGATGATCCAGCGAGTTGATCATAAAGATCATTGATCCGGGGCAGTGGGTATTTATTCTGGATTGTGGCTTGGTTAATGGGCCGGTAATCCTGAACCAATCGGTTAGTTCCATCCTTCTTCTTAATGAAGAGTGAAGGTGCTCCCCAAGCAGAGGAACTGGGGCGGATGAAACCACTCTTAAGTGACTTGTCGATTTCTTCCTTAAGCTCAAGAAGGTGATGCGGAGGCATCTTATAAGGTCGCTTGGCAATAGGAACGGTGCCAGGCTTCAAGTCGATGACGAACTCGACAGCTCTAGCCGGGGGTATTCCTGGAAGTTCTTCTGGAAAGACGTCTGGAAAATCTCGAACGACAGGAACGTTCTCGATCCCTTCCAGAGGTGAGGCGTTCAAAGCATTCATAACATATACCTCAGCTTCAGCGTCTCGAGTAATTCGGGCAGTGTAGTTCACTATCTCATCGGAGGGGTGAAGAAGTTGGATAATTTTTGTGGCACAATTGATCGAAGCAATGTGAGCTTTCAACCAATCCATTCCGAGTATGAGGTCTATGGTGGAAGACTTCAGGATAATAGGGGAAGCTAGGAATTCGAATTCCTCGATTTCAACAGGGACATTATGTGCCATCATAGTGGTCTGACATTGGCCTCCAGGGGTACGGACAACTATTGGCAGGTTCATCTTTTCGAATGCAATGTCATGAGATAATGCAAATGCTTCAGACATGAATGAATGCGATGCTCCTGAATCAAATAATACAGAAGCAGGTACTGAGTTAACAAGAAGGGTACCCATCACAGTAGCAGGTTGATCCTGGACTTCTTCAATGTCAATGTTGTAAGCTTGACCACGACCACGTGAAGCAGACCCAGTATTATAGTTGCGGGTCTGATTGTTGCCACGGCCATATCCACGGCCAGCACGAGGAAAATCTAACTGATTCTGAGTCTGGCGGCAGTCTTTAGCCTGGTGGCCTGGTTTGCGGCACTTGAAACACAAACCATCTTCAGGACGAAGAGGGGCATTGTTCTGAATAGCTTGAGCCTTTAACGGCCTCGGTGGTGGAGGAGGCAGACGTAGTGCAGCATTGTTCTTTGGCGCAGAGGTATTGGGACGGAACGCGTTGTTGGGAATCCAAACTCTACGCTTCGGTGCTGAGCCCGAAGATGAGCCAGCATCACGATAGCGCTTCTGCGAGTCCTTGTGTTCCATCTGAGCGGTCTCAACGAGAATAGCCTTGTTCACTAGAGTTGAGAAGTCATTGATGTCTTGAGCAGCTAGTGCAAGCTTGAGGTCAGGGTGTAGTCCATTACGGAACTTCTCCTGTCTGCGAGCATCTGTGGCGATGTCTTCTTCAGCATAGCGGGAGAGATCAAGAAATTCCCGCTGATAAGCTTCGACAGTTTTATTGCCCTGAGTGAGGTTGCGGAACTGGGTCTTCATGCGTTCCATAATTGCTTGAGGGATGTAACGTGTACGGAAAGCAGCCTGGAACTCATACCAAGTGATGACTGTTCCAACAGGCAGAGTACGCTTGTGTGTGTCCCACCATTGAGCAGCGGGGCCCTTTAAGAAAAAGGCCGCGAAGGTGACAAAGTTGGCGGGGGCGACATTAGCAGACTCCATCTCGTGAGTGATGTCGCGGAGCCAGTCATCGGCATCCAGGGGCTTGTCAGAGTTGCGAAACTGCGTTGGGTTGAGTCGCGTAAACTCTGTCAAAGTTACTGAAGCTGGGTTCTGGTTCTGGTTGTTCTGATGCGGAAACTGAGCCATGATTCCAACCATGAACTGGCGGTTAAGCTCGAACTATTGCATCATAGCTGCCATATAGTCTGGCGGTGGTGGACGTTCAGGGGCACGACCACGACCACGACCACCTGGTCTAACCATCCTGCTACGTATCAACAGGGGGTAGTTTAGTAAAAGCAATTGCGAGTGTTTAGTGACAAGTATGATGTAACACGACAATACCTTAAGCAGTGTAATAGATACATAACAGTAGTCGATTAAGACATACAGATCCATACACAAAGTCGGGTACATGCGGACAGCATAACGGCGCAAATTATAAGCTAGACATACTAGGCGGCGCGCAGGCACGCGGTAAGGAAGTACACAACGAGACATAGCAAAGGCTACATCAACGTCGGAGAAAACCACTGTAACGGGGTAACTGCGAGTGCGGACGACGAATATTCGTCGCGGAAGGATCCTGTGCTCCATGTGCACTCTGATGCAGAACCCGGTCTCGAACTGTAAGAAGAGGTCCACGTGTAGGTGTGTGACCTCCAACAGCAGGCCAATCAATACCAGCATACATCTGAGTCCTGCGCGGGTAAAGGATGTGCTCCGGATGTATCCCTGCACGAACAGCGGGCATCAACTGCGTCATAGCATCGTAAAGACGTGCTCGAGTGGCAACCAACTCGACGGCAAGAGCCCGAACAGTGCGATCCAGAGCCTGAGTGCACTGAATCAGAACGCGGTGGTCATATCGGCGAGGCTCGTACGGGGCACAAATGGCTGTGTAGTATCCGGTAGCATCTCCAGCAGGGGCATACGGAATGTATCGGAACTCAGAGTCATCCAAGATATCACTGAACTGTCCTCGAAGACGTGCGACAGCAGAGTAGGCGGCATCATGTACTGCCATCTCAATCGTCACGCCGATACCGTGGAAAAGGTGCAGCTCGGTGTCTGAGTCATTCTGCCGATCATAGATACGAACATCAGCATGGTACTGCTCCTGATTAAACTCGCGGTAATCCTCGTAAACCATGTACTTAGGGTACCAGCGGTAGCCAAGTCTGGTCATGAGAGCGATCAGGACAGCTGGAAAACCAGGGGCATCACGAGCCCAAGTGCGAAGCACAAGCTGTATCGTAGGACGCGGTGGAAACAAACGGTCCATCTGAAACAGAGGAAATTCAGATTTGTCAAATGACAACGAGAAGTTTAACACAACTCGGAGAGAAAGGTTAAACAAAACAATGGAAAGGAAAATGATTATCACACTAATCAGATCAACGACAGGGAAATCGCACAGATATCCAGCTCTCCGGGTAGACGGGATTTACGAGATCCTAAGTGTCGGCGTTAGTAAAATTTTATTTAACCCGAATAGAAGAGATATTAGAGTCCCAGAGTATAGACGAGGAATAAAAGATCCTAATACCACCCAGTTGGCGACGTGGGCCCGTAAGCCACACAGCCAAGTTAGTAAATTAGTTTCTCGGTTTCTAGACTCAACTTCGGCCAAGGAATTTGGAGGGGGGCTTCCTACAGGCAGTCGGCTCTGATACCAACTTGTGACGCCCCCGGTTCAATCGTACACTAATCATACACGCAAACGTGTACGATCAAGCCCAGGGACTCACGGGAAGATATCACAACACAACTCTAAACACAAATAAACGGAGGTCCACAATATTACAGACCAGGGATCCGAAGATCCGAATACATAAGTCAGTCATACAAATAATATCTGAGTACAGACATAGTTAGACAAGTTCTGCCTTAAGAAGGCTAGCACAAACAGCGACACTAGATCGAAAGGCGTTGGCCTCCTGCCTGGGAGCCTCCGATCCTACTCCTGGTCAGATGGCTCGATCCAGTAGTACGTGCCCTCTGGACCCGCCTGGTAGTAGGCTCCGGTGGTGGCGTCTGGCTCCTGGACTCCATCGTCTTGTGTATCATCAAGGTGGGGTATATGGGGGAAAAGAGAAAATAAAGCAACCGTGAGTACTCATCCGAAGTACTCAGCAAGCAAGGATCTATACTACATATGCAACATTATCAATGGAGAAAAGGCTGTATATGTGGACTGGGCTGCAGAAATGCCAGAATAGAGAGAAAGGCCTAGTCCTATCGAAGACTAGCATCTTCAAACATCTTCTCAAAGCCATCATCTTGCAGCAGTAGAAGAGAGTAGAATAGCATTTTATTTAACAAACATGTTGAAGTACAGCTCAAAGATCCTTCCTCGACTCCCAGCGAGAAAGTAATCCCGAAGCTTCAATTAAGTAACAAGTATCCAGTTTAAGTAGTAGATCGGGATACACAAACTGAGCGTCCTTTACCGTAGGACCGGCTATCGATAGAAGATTCATCCCTGCAGGGGTGCACTACTATTACCCAACACGCTCGATCAACTCTGGCCGGACATACTTGCTGGGTAATGCCCGTCCTCGGAAGATCAACACGAAGCAGCGCTCTACCTAGGCTCAGCAGAGAGGTCAGCACGCCGGACTAACCTATGCACCCAGGGGTCTCGGGCCATCGCCCTGGGCACCCTGCGCGTTGCGTGGCTGGCCGGGGTGCAGGCGCGACACTGAACTCGCCAGTGAAGTATCCAGCCCAATCCCGACGATCAGCCCGCACGGTGAATCGTGACGTCTCATAAGCTTTCGGCGAAACGTACATCACAGAGGGCCCCATAACCATTATCCCGCGTGGTGGCAGTGCGTATAGGGCACGTCGACCCACTCAGATCACACACCCAAATCCAATAGGCTCAATTAGTATCAAGCGGAGACAATCAGAGTCTCTGATGCTCCGCCACAATGTCACACTCGAGTGCCCTTCCGGCACACCCGAAATCATAGATCCCCAGCGGGTACCCACCAGGGTGGACCCGCCTGTGAAAAAGGTCAAGTAACCGTGTGGTCATAATCATCAGGGTGAACGTAAGAGGTATCACCCTCGAGGTTCACACTGAGGGGTTGCACGACAGAGTCGTATCGGACATGGAGAAGGAGGAATCACCCTCGATGACCACGACCGTACAGCTATGCTGCAGAGTATTCATCAGGAGTGCGTTACGAGGTATCACCCTCGGCACTCGATAGTTACTACGCAGAGTCGTACAACTAAGGGGGGTGTGAAGTGAGGCGTCTGTCTCTGATCGACGATCACGTTGATCGAGTCGTTGATGAACAAGCAGGGGCGACAAGGTAAGGTGGTGGGGTCACAGATGGTTCATACCAACCTATACTAAACAGTTTATCATAGGCAGGTAAGATAGCAATGAACAGGTTACAATAGCAGGCTATGCATCAGAATAGGAGCATACATTAACAGTAGCGAAATCTAATGCAAGCAGGAGAATAGAATGGGCGATATCTGGAATGCTCAAGGGGGGGGCTTGCCTGGTTGCTCTGGCAAGAGAGGGAGGTCGTCAACGGGCTGCTCGTCGGTAGAGTAGTCGTAACCTGGTGCAGCGTCGTCGGTCTCGGCGTCTATCGAGAGAGAAGGAGGGGGAGAGAAACAATAAATTCACGGCAATAATGCAAACAATATGTATGACATGCCTAAATGATATGCCGGGGTGTTCTACTGCCTAACTAAACGATTTAGTTAATTTAGGAATTTATTTGGATTTATTTAATTAAAGTTGGGCACTATTCATTTACTGAAATCGGTCTAAAAGTTCAATGTTCTTATAGCTGCGGGCGTCTGACGGGAATACGGAGGGCGTATCCGGGCTCGTATCGTCGTTCTGAGCAAGTTTCATGTATAAAATATTTTCATCGGAGATACGGTTTAAAAGATATGATTTTCTAAAGTTTTTATTAATTTCTGAAATTTAATTAATTATTTAATTCAACATTATCCGAAACAGTGATTGATGACGTCAGCATGACATCATGCTGACGTCAGCAGCCACCTGACAGGGTTGGTCCCACCTGTCATAGGCTGTTAGGTTAATTAGGTATTAACTAATTAAATTACTGTTTAATTAACACTAACTACTTAATTAAATTAACCTAATCAGGATTAATTAACTAATTAATTAATTAATTATTTTAATTATTTATTTTTATTTTCATTATTTTTCCTAAAACGTTTCTGGGCCGTGGGCCCCATTCGTCAGCGTGACAGGGGGTTTGGGCCCCACTGGGCAGTGGCCCAGGGGGGGGGTCACAGGCGTGCGGGCGCGGCGCCCCGTCGGGCGAACCCGGGGCACGGGCGAGCGGGCGCTGGGCGCGGCCGGGGCCGGAGCGCGGCGGAGCAGAGTAGCAGCGGCAGCGGGGTGGCCGGAGCAGCAGCGAGGGGCGGCGCGGCACAGCGGGCACGGCGGGGCGAAGCGGGGCAAGATCCGCGAGCAGTAGCGAGGCAGGGCACGCGCGCGCGTGTGCGAGGCCCGGCGAGGCTGCGGTGCACGCGGGCGCGTGCGCGAGCCGGCGAGCGCGGGCGGAGCGGCGGCACGGGGGCGCGGTGCGCGCGGCGAGGTGCGGGAGCAGAGAGGGGGAGGCCTGGGGCCTCACCGTGCTCGTAGGGCCGGGGCAGCGGGGGGTCGGGGCGGTCGACGGGGACGACGTCGACGGAGACGAGGTGCAGGCCGGCGGGGAGGCGCGGGCTCCGGGCGGCGGCGAGGTCGTCGCGGCGTCGGGCGACGGGATCGGGGGTTTGCCCCGATCCAGATCCAGTCGAGGGAGGGGGCGACCGAGCGATAGGCGGCTGGTCGGGGAAGAGGAGAGGACAGTGGCGACGTCTCGGTGTCGGCGGCGTCGGCGCTGCCGTCCGGCGCGGAGGCGGGGTGGGCGTCGGCGAGCGTCGTCGGCCCGATCAGTTTCTGGACGGGGGGGGGGCTGTGAACGAGTGAGAGGGGGCTGGTTGAGGCTAGGGTTGGCCGGGGGCCTTATAGGCAGGGGCGACGCAGGGGGCCCGGCCGCTGGGCTTGCCAAGTTGGCCGCCGGGGGGGGAGGTGGGGGGCGTTGCCTCTTTTTCCTTTCTGTTTCTTTTCCTTTTTCTTTATTCTTTTCTCCCTGTTAAATGTTTAGGCCCCAATGGCTTTGTAAAAAAGTGTGACCTATTTCATAAATACCAGTGCATTATTCTCTCTACACCTAAAATTAGTTTGGACAAAACATAATTCCCTATCTATTTCAGATTTAATAATGGTTATTAAATTATCTTTATCCACTGTTTGAGGTGTTCGAGTCACTTATCCAATTCCAATGATGTTGGTTCAATTTTAGAATAGCCTCTGGAATATTTGTTATTTATCTGACATTTAGCTCCTATGTTTGGAAACGGGGGTATGGGACGAATGAGGTGGGGGAAGGTGGGAAATTGGAAGGGGAGAGTGGAAGTATTAAAAGGGGAATCGACTTTGAAGGGGGTGGTTCGGTCAAGGCAAAAGGGTATTGAAAATTATGGCTTAGGGGGGTAGAGAGGAGGAGGCGGGGTTGGTGGAATCATGTCTGGGGTAAAGTGAGAGGGTTGAGAAAGTAGTAAGTTAGGGTCGAGGGTGGAAGTGGGGTTGAATGTTGGGAGTAAGGGGAGAAGGAGAGGAGGGGCGATATAACGAAGAGGGGGAAGGGGTAGGTGTGGGGGGGAGGTGTAGGTTGACGGGTTTGAATACTTTGAGGCAGCAGTGGTGGTTGGGAGCTGGAGGAGGGGCAGGTTAGGGAATAGGGGATTGGAGAGGGGAAAAAAGGTACAACGGGGTATAATATGGGAGCAGTGACTTGTTAGAGCAATGGGAATGAGGAGGTGGGGGGGTGAAAGGAACGGAAGGAGGCAAGAGGGGTGAGAAGGCGAATTGGTGTTCGGTTGTGGAGGTTTATTGAGGAGGAGGGGAGAGGGGATGAAGGGGGGAGAGGGGGTAACGGGAGTGGTGGGTAACAACTTTTATATTCCACTTTCATTTAAATTTGAATTGACTAGGAGTGAAATGCAATATGATTGCTAATATGATTTGCACTGTTGATCATGCTAACATGTCATTATCAAAAGTGATTACTGTTGCTAATCACCGGGGGTGTTACAACTCTCCTCATCTATTAAGAATTCTCGTCCCGAGAATGAAGGAAGACTGAAAGAAAGAGGGGTTATCTTCGCGAAGACGATCCTCGCGTTCCCAAGTGGCTTCATCTTCAGAATGATTTGACCACTGAACCTTGAGGAACTTGATTGACTTTTGACGTGTTCGCGCTCAGCTTGATCAAGAATACGGATGGGATATTCTGGATATTGACAATCTTCCCGTAATTCAAGCACTTCATGATCCACAGCTCGAATAGGATCCTTGAAAGCAGCGGCGGAGTTGGGATACATGAAAGACGTCAGTGTACGTGAGAAAGGTTTGGCGGCAATTGCAAACTGATGCCACTTCTCCTCGACGGGCAAGAATACGAACGGGCATGTAGCGTGGGCTAACTTGCCTTTGATTCCGAACCGATGAGTGCCTTTCAATGGAGTGACACGAAGGTAAGCTGATCGCCAGGTTGATAGACTATTTCCTGGTGCTTCGGTCATAGTGCTCTTCTGACGAGACTGAGCCAGATTCAAATGTTCAGAACAATACGGACTTGTTCTTCGTTGCCGAATAATGTCCGGTTCCGACGAGTGAGCGTTCCCCAGTTTCTGACCAATTCAGAGGGGTGTTCGACACTTACGACGTATAGAACTTCAAACGGTGTTGCCATCTTCAACTAGCTTGATAGCTATTGTTGTAAGAGAATTCGGCATACGGGAGAGATTCCTCCCATTCTTACCAAAGAAGGAGATCGTGACGCAAGCTCGAAGCATATCTTCGAGCACTTGATTAGACTCGTTCAACTTGACCCTGTGACTGAGGGTGAAAAGCGTGTGCTGAAAGACAGATGAGTTCCCATAGCTTCTTGGAAACTATTCCAGAATCTGGAGGTGAAGAGGCTGCCACGATAGAACTGATCCTCCCACGGAACCGTGGAGGACACAATCCGGGAAACATACAACGTCTGCTAACTGGCTAGCAGTGATTGTCTCCTTACTTAACAGGCAGAAGTGGGCAACCTTAGAGATCGGTCAATGACAACAAAAATAGCTCATGACCCTTCTGGGATTTGGAAAACCAGTAATGAAAATCCATTTGGACCTTGTCCCATTTCCATTCAGGAATTTCCAGGGGTTGCAGAGTTCCTGCGGGCCTTTTGATGTTGAGCTTTACGCGGCGGCAAACGTCACACTCAGAACATAACGAGCAATGTCTCGCTTCATATTAGGCCACCAGAATCTTTGACAAATGTCACGGTACATCTTTGTCTACCAGGGTGAATGGACAAGGAAGTGTCATGAGCTTCCTCATAACGTTTTCCCTCTCATTCTTGAAACTTGGGTACGAAGAGACGGTTGTTGGAAAAATAGGATCCCATCTGCATCAAGATGGAATTTCCGACGGCTTTCCTTTCTCGAGTGGGTATCGCTTGATCTTTATTCATTCAAACTTCAGTGTCATACCCTGCATAACCTAATGCCGTGTTCTAAATCTGGTTCGGACAACCAGGGTATTGAGATAACCTGTGAACAATATGGAGGTTCATTTGCAAAGACTCTCATGGAGAAGAGGTGTGTTTTCTTGAACCATAAATTGTTACTATAGGACTTGCGACTCAAAGCACGGCCATTACATTAGCCTTGCCGGGGGTATGAAATATTCATATCATAATCGGCAATTGTTTCGAGCCATCTTTGTTGACGAAGGTTCAGACTGGTTGAGTATATAAATACTTCAAGCTTTGTGATCCGTGTATATCTCGACAACGTTACGAGAAAGGTAATGTCGCCATAGCTTCAAGGCATAGATAACCGCGAAAGTTTCAGATCATGCCACGGGATATTTCTTCATGAGGACGCAATTGTCGGGAGCAAGCAATACTTTGCGCTCTTGCATTAGGACACAGCCTAATCCTTGAACGAGATGGCATCACAGATATCACGAAATCCTTTTGGGAATCCGGGTGCTAGTACTGGGGCAGATGTCAATTTATCTTTTAGTGTCTGAAAGCTTTCTTGACATTTTTCTGTCCACTCATAATTAACACCTTTTGAAAGCAGATATGTCAATGGTTTTGCAATCTTGGAAAAGTTCTCAACGAATCGAGGCAATAACTAGCGAGTCCGAGAAAAATTCTGACTTGCTTAACATCTTGGGGGAGGTCCAGTCGAGAATAGCCTGAACTCGTTCGGGTTAACAGCATCCCATCCTTGGAAATCACATGTCACAGTATAGTTACTTCCGGAAGCCAAAATTCGCATTTGGAATACTTGGCATACACTGGTGTTCTCGGAGCCTTCTAGAACAAGCAGAGTATGTTCAGCATGTTCCTCTTTATTCTTAGAATAGACCAGAATATCATCTAGATATACCACGACGGAATTTGTCGAGGTAATCCATGAATATATAATTCATCAGAGCGGAGAGAACGTAGCTGGGGCATTCGTTAGGCCAAATGACATGACGGTGTATTCATAGGAGCCATAACTGTGACGAATGCGACTTGGGAATGTCCTCTTCACGGGACAGGATCTGGTGAAACCCAACCCAAGTCGAGTTAGAGAACACCGATTACCAGCGAGTTGATCATAAAGATCATTGATCCGGGGCAGTGGTATTTATTCTGGATTGGCTTGTTAATGGGCCGGGTAATCCTGAACCAATCGGTTAGTTCCATCTTCTTCTTAATTGAAGAGGAGAGTGCTCCCAAGCAGAGGAACTGGGGCGGATGAAACCACTCTTAAGTGACCTTGTCGATTTCTTCTTCTAAGCTCAAGAGGTGATGCGGAGGCTCTTATAAGGTCGCTTGCAATAGGAACGGTGCCAGGTCTTCAAGTCAGAGCGAACTCGACAGCTCTAGCCGGGGGGGGTATTCCTGGAAGTTCTTCTGGAAAGACGTCTGGAAAATCTCGAACGACAGGAACGTTCTCGATCCCTTCCAGAGGTGAGGCGTTCAAAGCATTCATAACATATACCTCAGCTTCAGCGTCTCGAGTAATTCGGGCAGTGTAGTTCACTATCTCATCGGAGGGGTGAAGAAGTTGGATAATTTTTGTGGCACAATTGATCGAGCAATGTGAGCTTTCAACCAATCCATTTCCGAGTATGAGGCTCTATGGTGAAGACTTAGGATAATAGGGAGAAGCTAGGAATTCGAATTCCTCGATTTCAACAGGGACATTATGTGCCACATAGTGGTCTCAATTGGGCCTCCAGGGGTACGGACAACTATTGGCAGGTTCAGCTTTCGATGCAATGTCATGAGATAATGCAAATGCTTCAGACATGAATGAATGCGATGCTCCTGAATCAAATAATACAGAAGCAGGTACTGAGTTACAAGAAGGGTACCCATCACAGTAGCAGGTTGATCTGGACTTCTTCAATGTCAATTTGTAAGCTTGACCACGACACAGTGAAGCAGACCCAGTATTTAGTTGCGGGTCTGATTGTTGCCACGGCCATATCCACGGCCAGCACGAGGAAAATCTAAACTGATTCTGAGTTGGCGGCAGTCTTTAGCCTGGTGGCCTGGTTTGCGGCACTGAAACACAAACCATCTTCAGAGACGAAGAGGGGCATGTTCTGAATAGCTTGAGCCTTTGACGGCCTCGGTGTGGAGGAGGCAGACGTGTGCAGCATTGTTCTTTGGCGCAGAGGTATTGGGACGGAACGCGTTGTGGGAATCCAAACATCTACGCTTCGGTGCTGAGCCCAAGATGAGCCAGCATCACGATAGCGCTTCTGCGAGTCCTTGTGTTCCATCTGAGCGGTCTCAACAAGAATAGCCTTGTCACTAGAGTTGAGAGAAGCCATTGATGTCTTCAGCTAGTGCAAGCTGAGGTCAGGGTGTAGTCCATTCGGAACTTCTCCTGTCTGCGAGCATCTGTGGCGATGTCTTCTTCAGCATAGCGGGAGAGATCAAGAAATTCCCGCTGATAAGCTTCGACGGTTTTATTCCCTGAGTGAGGTTGCGGAACTGGGTCTTCATGCGTTCCATATTGCTTGAGGGATGTAACGTGTACGGAAAGCAGCCTGGAACTCATACCAAGTGATGACTTCCAACAGGCAGAGTACGCTTGTGTGTGTCCCACCATTGAGCAGCGGGGCCCTTTAAGAAAAGGCGCGAAGGTGACAAAGTTGGCGGGGGCGACATTAGCAGACTCCATCTCGTGAGTGATGTCGCGGAGCCAGTCATCGGCATCCAGGGGCTTGTCAGAGTTGCGAAACTGCGTTGGGTTGAGTCGCGAAACTCTGTCAAAGTTACTGAAGCTGGGTTTCTGGTTCTGGTTGTTCTGATGCGGAAACTGAGCCATGATTCCAACCATGAACTGGCGGTTAAGCTCGAACTATATTGCATCATAGCTGCCATATAGTCTGGCGGTGGTGGACGTTCAGGGGCACGACCACGACCACGACCACCTGGTCTAACCATCCTGCTACGTATCAACAGGGGGTAGTTTAGTAGAAAAGCAATTGCGAGTGTTTAGTGACAAGTATGATTGTAACACGACAAATACCTTAAGCAGTGTAATAGATACATAACAGTAGTCGATTAAGACATACAGATCCTACACAAAGTCGGTACATGCGGACAGCATAACGGCGCAAATTATAAGCTAGACATACTAGGCGGCGCGCAGGCACGCGGTAACGGAAGTACAACAACGAGACATAGCAAGGCTACATCAAGTCGGAGAAAAACCACTGTAACGGGGTAACTGCGAGTGCGGACGACGAATATTCGTCGCGGAAGGATCCTGTGCTCCATGTGCACTCTGATGCAGAACCCGGTCTCGAACTGTAAGAAGAGGTCACGTGTAGGTGTGTGACCTCCAACAGCAGGCCAATCAATACCAGCATACATCTGAGTCCTGCGCGGGTAAAGGATGTGCTCCGGATGTATCCTGCACGAACAGCGGGCATCAACTGCGTCATAGCATCGTAAAGACGTGCTCGAGTGGCAACCAACACTCGACGGCAAGAGCCCGAACAGTGCGATCCAGAGCGAGTGCACTGAATCAGAACGCGTGGTTCATATCGGCGAGGCTCGTACGGGGCACAAATGGCTGTGTAGTATCCGGTAGCATCTCCAGCAGGGGCATACGGAATGTATCGGAAACTCAGAGTCATCCAAGATATCACTGAACTGTCCTCGAAGACGTGCGACAGCAGAGTAGGCGGCATCATGTACTGCCATCTCAATCGTCACGCCGATACCCGTGGAAAAGGTGCAGCTCGGTGTCTGAGTCATTCTGCGATCATAGATACGAACATCAGCATGGTACTGCTCCTGATTAAACTCGCGGTAATCCTCGTAAACCATGTACTTAGGGTACCAGCGGTAGCCAAGTCTGGTCATGAGAGCGATCAGGACAGCTGGAAACCAGGGGCATCACGAGCCCAAGTGCAAGCACAAGCGGTATCGTAGGCGCGGTGGAAACAAACGGTCCATCTGAAACAGAGGAAATTCAGATTTGTCAAATGACAACGAGAAGTTTAACACAAACTCGGAGAGAAAGGTTAAACCAAAACAATGGAAAGGAAAATGATTATCACACTAATCAGATCAACGACAGGGAAATCGCACAGATATCCAGCTCTCGGGTAGACGGGATTTACGAGATCCTAAGTGTCGGCGTTAGTAAAATTTATTTAACCCGAATAGAAGAGATATTAGAGTCCCAGAGTATAGACGAGAATAAAAGATCCTAATACCACCCAGTTGGCGACGTGGGCCGTAAGCCACACAGCCAAGTTAGTAAATTAGTTTCTCGGTTTCTAGACTCAACTCGGCCAAGGAATTTGGAGGGGGCTTCCTACAGGCAGTCGGCTCTGATACCAACTTGTGACGCCCCCGGTTCAATCGTACACTAATCATACACGCAAACGTGTACGATCAAGCCCAGGGACTCACGGGAAGATATCACAACACAACTCTAAACACAAATAACGGAGGTCCACAATATTAAGACTAGGGATCCGAAGATCCGAATACATAAGTCAGTCATACAAATAATATCTGGGTACAGACATAGTTAGACAAGTTATGCCTTAAGAAGGCTAGCACAAACAGCGACACTAGATCGAAAGGCGTTGGCCTCCTGCCTGGGAGCCTCGATCCTACTCCTGGTCAGCTGGCTCGATCCAGTAGTACGTGCCCTCTGGGACCCGCCTGGTAGTAGGCTCCGGTGGTGGCGTCTGGCTCCGGACTCCATCGTCTGGTGGTATCATCAAGGTGGGGTATATGGGGGAAAAGAGAAATAAAGCAACCGTGAGTATCATCCGAAGTACTCAGCAAAGCAAGGATCTATACTACATTGCAACATTATCAATGGAGAAAAGGCTTATATGTGGACTGGGCTGCAGAAATGCCAGAATAGAGAGAAAGGCCTAGTCCTATCGAAGACTAGCATCTTCAAACATCTTCTCAAAGCCATCATCTTGCAGCAGTAGAAGAGAGTAGAATAGCATTTTTTTAGCAAACATGTTGAAGTACAGCTCAAAGATCCTTCCCGACTCCCAGCGAGAAAGTAATCCCGAAGCTTCAATTAAGTAACAAGTATCCAGTTTAAGTAGGTAGATCGGGATACACAAACTGAGCGTCCTTTACCGTAGGACCGGCTATCGATAGATGATTCATCCCTGCAGGGGTGCACTACTGTTACCCAACACGCCGATCAACTTGGCCGGACATACTTGCTGGGAATGCCCGTCCTCGGAAGATCAACACGAAGCAGCGCTCTACCTAGGCTCACAGAGAGGTCAGCACGCGGACTAACCTATGCACCAGGGGTCTCGGGCCATCGCCCTGGGCACCCTGCGCGTTGCGTGGTGGCCGGGGTGCAGGACGCGACACTGAACTCGCCAGTGAAGTATCCAGCCCAATCCCGACGATCAGCCCGCACGGTGAATCGTGACGTCTGATAAGCTTTCGGCGAAACGTACATCGCAGAGGGCCCCATAACCATTATCCCGCTTGGTGGTAGTGCGTATAGGGCACGTCGACCCACTCAGATCACACACCCAAATCCAATAGGCTCAATTAGTATCAACGGAGACAATCAGAGTCTCTGATGCTCCGCCACAATGTCACACTCGAGTGCCCTTCCGGCACACCCGAAATCATAGATCCCCCAGCGGGTACCCCAAGGGTGGACCCGCCTGTTAAAAAGGTCAAGTAACCGTGTGGTCATAATCATCAGGGTGAACGTAAGAGGTATCACCCTCGAGGTTCACACTGAGGGGTTGCACGACAGAGTCGTATCGGACATGGAGAAAGGAGGAATCACCTCGATGACCACGACCGTACAGCTATGCTGCAGAGTATTCATCAGGAGTGCGTTACGAGGTATCACCCTCGGCACTCGATAGTTACTACGCAGAGTCGTACAACTAAGGGGGGTGTGAAGTGAGGCGTCTGTCTCTGATCGACGATCACGTTGATCGAGTCGTGATGAACAAGCAGGGGCGACAAGGTAAGGTGGTGGGTCACAGATGGTTCATACCAACCTATACTAAAACAGTTTATCATAGGCAGGTAAGATAGCAATGAACAGGTTACAAATAGCAGGCTATGCATCAGAATAGGAGCATACATTAACAGTAGCGAAATCTAATGCAAGCAGGAGAATAGAATGGGCGATATCTGGAATGCTCAAGGGGGGGGCTTGCCTGGTTGCTCTGGCAAGAGAGGGAGGTCGTCAACGGGCTGCTCGTCGGTAGAGTAGTCGTAACCTGGTGCAGCGTCGTCGGTCTCGGCTCTATCGAGAGAGAAGGAGGGGGGAGGAGAGAAACAATAAATTCACGGCAATAATGCAAACAATAATGTATGCATCCTAAATGATAGCCGGGTGTTCTACTGCCTAACTAAACGATTTAGTTAATTAGGAATTATTGGATTTATTAATTAAAGTTGGGCACTATTCATTTACTGAAATCGGTCTAAAAGTTCAATGTTCTTATGCTGAGCTGCGGGCGTCTGACGGGAATCCGGAGGCGTATCCGGGCTCGTATCGTCGTTCGAGCAAGTTTCATGTATAAAATATTTTCATCGGAGATACGGTTTAAAAGATATGATTTTCTAAAGTTTTTATTAATTCTGAAATTTATTAATTATTTAATTCACATTATCCGAAACAGTGATTGATGACGTCAGCATACATCATGCTGACGTCAGCAGCCACCTGACAGGGTTGGTCCCACCTGTCATAGGCTGTTAGGTTAATTAGGTATTAACTAATTAAATTACTGTTTAATTAACACTAACTACTTAATTAAATTAACCTAATCAGGATTAATTAACATTAATTAATTAATTTTTAATTATTTATTTTTATTTCATTATTTTTCCTAAAACGTTCTCTGGGCCGTGGGCCCCATTCGTCAGCGTGACAGGGGTTTGGGGCCCCAACTGGCAGTGGCCCAGGGGGGGGGTCACAGGCGTGCGGGGCGGGCGCCCGTGGGCGAAACCGGGGCACGTGAAAGCGGGCGATGGAGCAGGCGGGCCGGAGCGCTCGGAGCGAGTAGCAGCGGCAGCGGGGGGCCGGAGCAGCAGCGAGGGCGGCGGGCACAGCGGGCACGGCGGGGCGAAGCGGGGAAGATCCGCGAGCAGTAGCGAGGCAGGGCACGGCGCGCGGGCGAGGGGCCCGGACGAGGTGCGGTGCAGGGCGCGGCGCGAGCGGCGAGCGCGGGCGGAGCGGCGGCACGGCGATGCGCGCGCGAGGTGGCGGAGCAGAGAGGGGAGGCCTGGGCCTCACCGTGCTCGTAGGGCCGGGGCAGCGGGGGGTCGGGGCGGTCGACGGGGACGACGTCGACGGAGACGAGGTGCAGGCCGGCGGGAGGCGCGGGCTCCGGCGGCGGCGAGGTCGTCGCGGCGTCGGCGACGGGATCGGGGGTTTGCCCCATCCAGATCCAGTCGAGGGAGGGGGCGACCGAGCGATAGGCGGTCTGGTCGGGGAAGAGCAGAGGACAGGGTGACGTCGCGTGGGCGCGGCGTCGGCGCTGGACCGATCGCGGGAGGCGGGGTGGGGCGTCGGCGGAGCGGCGTCGGCCCGATCCAGTTTTCTGGATCGGGGGGGGGCGAACGAGTGAGGAGGGGGGTGTCGGTGAGGCTAGGGTTTGGCCGGGCCTTATAGGCCAGGGGCGACGCAGGTGGGCCGGCCGGCTGGGCTTCGGCCCAGTTGGGCCGGGGGGGGGGGGGGGCGTTGCTCTTTTTTTCCTTTTCTGTTTCTTTTTCCTTTTTCTTTATTCTCTTTTCTCCACTGTTAAATGTTTAGGCCCCAAATGGCTTTTGTAAAAAGTGTGACCTATTTCATAAATACCAGTGCATTATTCCCTAACACCTAAAATTAGTTTGGACAAAACATAATTCCCTATCTATTTCAGATTTAATAAATGGTTATTAAATATTATCTTTATCCACTGTTTGAGGTTGTTCGAGTCACTTATCCAATTCCAATGATGTTGGTTTCAATTTTAGAATAGCCTCTGGAATATTTGTTATTTATCTGACATTTTAGCTCCTATGTTGGACAACTTTTATATTCCACTTTCATTTAAATTTGAATTTGACTTAGGAGTTGAAATGCAATATGATGCTAATGATGATTATGCACTGTTGATCATGCTAACATGTCATTATCAAAAGTGATTACTGTTGCTAATCACCGGGGGTGTTACATCCTCGGAAGACCTTGTTTCATTCGTCCAGTTCTCAAACACCCTACAGTGCGAGGACATAAAAGGAGGGAATGATTCTTGTGGGTAAAGTGCACAACACTCTGCAGAGTTAAAATCTAATCGATTCGCCGTGTCCCCAGTTACAGACAATTTGAGCCTCTGGACTTGGATCTATCTCAGAACTCTCAACACTGGACTGATAATTAATTGTGGGTAACTTATAAGTGTTTTGGGTTATGATACATCCGTTGGCGGAACCATGTCGTAGTAGATAACTCTGTAGTGAAGACTCCTGATATTCCTTTGATATAGGGAAAATAAAACTAGCTTTTACGCAAACAAAACTAAGACACAGAGCCACAAAGCCATATTGCATATAGTATAGTTTTATCATCTGCTTTCTTATAGTGATCTTGCGGGTACATTCAATGTACTGACCTACCCGGTTGCAACATATCAGGTTGTAGTATTTCTATGACGAGTAAAAGTTACAATATAGGGTTACGGTCTACACTCAACTTGCCGATAGCGTTGATGGGACTCCACACCCGATTGACTGTTTTCGCTGAGAATTATGAGGTATATATCAGTTTTACGTTTTTTATACATGTGATTGCACTTTGATATATACATTGATGTACTGTGTGTGACAGCATACCGATCCAGGGATGGCACAGATACACAGAGGCTTGACCGTTTGAGGTCGCATTGCTACATAAGTAAATAGAAGTGTGATGATCATCATTATTAGAGCATTGCCCAATGAGGAAATAAAAAAAGAGAAAAAAGAGGCCAAAACAGCCCAGCAAAAAATGAGAGAAATAGATAGAAGGGGCAATGTTACTATCCCTTTCCACACTTGTGCTTCAAAGTAGCACCATGTTTTCATATAGAGAGTCTCCTATGTTGTCACTTTCATATACTAGTGGGAATTTCTCATCATAGAACTTGGCTTGTATGTTCCGATGATGGGCTTCCTCAAATGCCCGAGGTCTTCATGAGCAAGCAAGTTTGATGCACACCCACTTAGTTTTCAGTTTGAGCTTCCATACACTTATAACTCTTACTGCAACCGTTGCATGGCAATCCCTACTCATCGCATTGACATCAATTGATGGGCATCTCCATAGCCCGTTGATTAGCCGTGTCGATGTGAGACTATCTTCCTTTTTTGACTTCCCCTTATTAATCTCTATCCCTGCATTCTATTCCTCCCACAGTGTTATGTCCATGGCTTACGCTCATGTATGCATGGGGGTTAAAAAAGTTGAAGCATGTTAAAAAGTATGAACCAATTGCTCCTCTTGTCATCGGGGTTGTACTTGATAAATACTTTGTGTTAAGAAGATGGAGCATGACAAGTGTGACACCCCGAGACCGATGCTCCAGATGCCTTCCATTTAATTTTGTTCTTACCGTGTGTTTCATTTTTTGTTGCATTCATCATCACATCATTTCATTGCATTGGCACCTCCGTGTCGTCATTCTTTTAAAAAACTTGCATCCATTCATAGTCGCCGAATCTCCCCGTCTTCATCGTCAACCGTTTCGAGACCAACCACACTTGCACGTGCCCGCGGTATCTCCGAAATATTATTTTATAGGTAGGAGAAAATTTTCTTGGAATGGGTTGAAAGTTGGCATGCGGTCTTATTATATTATCAGTAGACCGCCTGCCAAATTTCATCGCATTCGGGGGTCGTTTGATATCTGAACCGTTAAATATAGCGGCACTATAGCCGGATAAAACGTTGAACATTTTCGGTGTTCCAAAATCTGTGGTAGAGCGGGGAGGCGGTGGTAGAGCGGTCGCGTACCTGCTCGTTCACCGACGGGTAGGCGGAGGAGGCCACCCGCTCACCCACTGGCGCCACAGGATGTAGGAGCCGCGGCACTGGTGGTGGCCCAGCGCGCGGTGCGTTCCCAGCGAGCGGCGGCCATCATTCTCCATGTCGAAGTCAAAGGCGCGAAGACGAGAAGCCCCCTACCTAGTGCGCCAAATGTTGGAGTTTGGGATCTGTGTCCAAGAAACTCTCCAAGAACCAAGGTTCAAACTCTGGGGGTTTTGCTTGGCAACCTACGACCTGACGGCAACTATGGCAGAATCACGACGAGCGCACTCACTCACATCGGACACGGCGGGGACGCGTGAGCTACCCAGGTTCGGGCCACCCTGCTATGTAATACCCAAGTCCTACCTGTGTTGGATTGCTCTGTAATGGAGAGCTTGTGGCTTGAGGTACAGGAGGTGTGGAGGAGAATGGGGCGATCCCCTTACATGGAAGCAGCCCAGCCCCTTTTGTAGTGCCTTGGTCCTCTTGCCCGAAAATATGAGCGGGGAAGGGTGGCCATAGGGCGGCAATTCAAAGGGGACAGGCACCCAGGCTTATCATGACTAAAGGTGGTCTCCGCCTGCTAAAGTAGTCGTCCTGACGCGTTGGTGGGCTCGGCGATGACCTCCGCCCTAGCGCGCCGATCCATCCTGATCTCCTTACACCAAAGAGGAAAGCTTTGGGACTTTCTTTGGGGGTGACAGACACCATTGCTCCCTTATCACCAGAATGGAAGCTGGCCATGGTGACGCCCCGCCATCGTTATCCTGACAATGGGATGTCATCCATTTGCTGGACGTGGAGCCCTGCGGCTGGCACCGTACGACCTGCTACATGAAGTAGCCACACAAGGGAAGCCTCGCGAGGCAACCTGGTGCTTGGTGGCCTCGGCAGGACTCGGCCTGGCGGCGAGGGGCCTCGCGATGCTTTCCCCTCGTGAGGCGACTTCCCCCAGTGTGGCCGAGGCGGGGCCATCCTTCATGGTCCGGCCCAAGTGTCGCCCCCTGGGCCAGAGGCAGATGGGCCGTGGTACCCTGGTTCCCACTGGGCCGACACTTATCCCTTCATCCATCGTGATCTCACCCTAAACTTGAAAACTTTAGCACACAAAACTCAACAGAAACCTCGTCAGATCCGTTAGTATAATAGACAAATCATGAACTTTAGGTACTGTTATAAACTCATTCATAATTTATTCTTGCATAATACCTACTTTATTCCAATTTCTCCATCATGTATACCCCCCGATATAATCCATAGCATCATTAAAAAAGTAAACTATGCAATAAAAATAGAACCTATCTAAAATAGAACAGTCTATAATGATCTGAACAAAATCTATACTTCTCTAACTCCAACAAATCTGAAAAATTAGGACAACATGGAAAATTTGCATATCAATCATGTGTAATAATTTCGTAATTTTATCACGTTCTAGTGAGCCACAGTAATTCCAGCACTGGGTGGAAAAGTTTTTGTTTTCTCACAGAATCAAGTCGACTATTATCCAAATCATCCTAAAGGCTTTACTTGGCACAAACACAAATTAAAACATAACAAACAATCATAACAATAGAAATAATTATGTGAACACTCAAGAATAGAAAGTTAAAGCAAAAATTTAAGATAACCATTGGGTTGCCTCCCAACAATCGCAATTGTTTTACGCCCCTAGCTAGGCTTAAGGCATTTTTTCAAGTATTGTCATCCTTAGTTTTCACCAGCCTAGATGGGCTTTTCTCAAAGCCTGGAGGTTCCTTATGCTTCCCATTAATTTCAGAGAATGAAGAATTTTATTATCTAGGGTATCAAGCCTCTTGTTGCAAACAGTAAGAAGGGAATTCATGCGATTGAGATTTGCGCTATGGGTTTTGAGTGGTTTGTTAGATTTTTGCAATTCAACCAATTTTTTCTGCATATCCCCCAGTTTTCCTAAGATTTGGGTTCCCTCCTAAGTATAATTAAATCCCTTTTGTGGGGGTGGAGGTCCTACTATCCCCTCTATTATTTCATAAGGAATATTAGCATCACTTTCAATCAAATTACCTTTAGTTGCAAAATCCAAAAGTTGTCTATTTGATTTTCTCCTTTTATGGTACATATACGATAAGACTCCACTATCCTATACAAAGACTCTTTTAGATTTTCACCTTCTTCCTGTTTGAAGTAACGAACCTCAAATTCTGGAGATAGAGGAAGAATAGTAGAACTAGACACCATAAATTATCTTTCTTGCGGCGAAAGAAGGGCAGCAACCGCCTTACAAGGTGGCCACTACCCATTAGGGTGCGCCTGGGCCCCCGTGGCACGCCCTGGTGCCTAGTGGGCCCCGCGAGCACTGTCTTGCATTGATTCTTCTTCCAAAAATTCACATATATTCCAAAAAAATCTCCGTAAAGTTTTATCGCGTTTGGACTTCATTTGATATGGATATTCTGAAACACAAAAAACATGCAACAAACAGGAACTGGCACTGGGCACTGGATGAATATGTTAGTCTAATAAATCATATAAATTGTTGCCAAAAGTATGTGAAAGTTGAATAATATTGGAATGGAACAATAAAAACTAATAGATATGACAGAGACGTATCACCTGTGTCAAAAGAAGATCAAGAGAAAACTACTTTTACTTGCCCTTATGGATTTTATGCTTATAGATTTATGCCTTTTGGTTTATGTAATGCACCTGCTACCTTTCAAAGATGTATGACTGCTATATTCTCTGACTTTTGTGAAAAGATTGTTGAGGTATTCATGGATGATTTTTCCATTTATGGGACTTCTTTTGGTGATTGCTTAAGCAACCTTGATCGAGTTTTGCAGAGATGTGAGGAAACTAATCTTATCTTGAATTGGGCGAAGTGCCACTTTATGGTGAATGAAGGTATAGTACTTGGGCATAAAATTTCTGAACAAGGTATTGAGGTAGATAAAGCTAAAGTTGATGCAATTGATAAAATGCCATGCCCTAAAGATATCAAAGGTATAAGAAGTTTCCTTGCTCATGCTGGTTTCTATAGAAGATTCATTAAAGATTTATCTAAGATTCTAGGCCGCTAACTAATCTCCTTTGAAAGAATGTTCCATTTGTTTTTTATGATGATTGCATAGAAGCCTTTGGAATACTTAAGAAAGCCTTAATTTCTGCACCTATTGTTCAACCACCTGATTGAAATTTGCCGTTTGAAACTATGTGTGATGCTACTCATTATGCTATTGGCATTGTTCTAGGTCAAAGAGTTGGTAAGAAATTGAAAGTTATTCATTATGCTAGTAAGACTCTAGACAGTGCTCAAATAAATTACGCTACTACTGAGAAAGAATTTTTAGCAGTTGTGTTTGCATGTGATAAGTTCAGACCTTATATTGTTGATTCTAAAGTTAATATTCACACTGATCATGCTGCTATTAAATATCTTGTGTAAAAGAAAGATGCTAACCTAGACTAATTAGTTGGGTTCTATTGCTACAAGAGTTTGATCTACATATTGATGATAGAAAAGCAGCTAAGAATCCTGTAGCAGATAACTTGTCTAGGATGGAAAATGTTCTTGATGACCCACTACCTATTGATGATAGTTTTTCTGATGAGCAATTAGATGTCATAAATGCTTCTTGTAATAGTCCCTGGTATGCAGACTATGCTAATTATATACCACCTAGTTACACCTACAAAAAAAATAAAAAGTTCCTCTTTGATTTAAGACATTACTTTTGGGATGACCCACATCTATTTAAAGAAGGAGTAGATGGTGTTATTTGACGCTGTCTACCTGAGCATGAACAGGAACAAATCCTACGAAAGAGTCATTCCGAGCATACGGAGGGTGAGGAGTCCAATTTACGTGATGTTTTTCCTTTATATTTTGTGCCTATAAGGTGGGCTTTGTGGAATTTTACCGCGTTCGCGCACTTCTTTCTGTTGATGATCCTTCAGGTTGCGTCTTTTGGAGCAATATTCATTTTATGGAGAAACACCCAAATATGGCAGTGGGATCACATATTAAAGGTAATAAACATATTCCATAGAAAAATCAAGCAAGAAGGCCAAAGAAACAGCCGCCGTTGTGCCTCCAGAGTGAACAACGACGTTCCATGCGACCACGCGCGCCCGCATGAGCGGTCATTTGGCGTACCACCGCCTCCAGGAGATCAGCTATTTTCACCTCATGAAAACGGATCATGGAGGGGACGAAAGAGACTCCAGAAACTCATCCAGAAGGAAGAACCCTAGCCTCTCTGGATCCCAGCCGGAGGGAGGATAGACCGGGAGAAGAGGGGGATTCCTCTCACCACGGGAGGAACAACATCATCATCAACATCTACATCACCACCATCGCCATCATCATCATCATCTACATCCTTATCATCTACAACATCAAGAACCCTAGTGGACCCTTTGGTGTATGAGTTGAATCACTCGTCCATGTATCCCATTACCATCCTCATGATGCTTGTTGTTCTTATGTGTGAGTAGACCCCTAGTTCTCAGGGATATGGATGAACCTTGGTATGTGTAAGATCTGAAAGTATAATGTGGATCTGAGATCACCTGTTGAATGCTTAGTTTAATAACTTCATGAATGTTGTGAAGGGGCCCCACTCAGCATTTGTGCCTTTATAGGCCACGAAGTATATCACTGTCTTTGTCTAGTTTTAGGATGTGGAGGTAATTCTAGGTGACAGTAAAAGCCTACTGCTCCTAACCTTTAGAAGTGATCGGGGATCACAGAGAACCCTTAGTGAGGCTGCGTCCACGGGGTAAACCCTTAATTGTCATGAGTTGTAACCCTCTGGGGGAGGCTATGACGGTGGCGTGCATGGCACGAAGTCTACCATGAGTAGAACGTGTTATGTACCCGACTCTACCCAGCATAATCCTCAACAATGGCTCAAGCATCCATTCACGCTATGCTTATGCATAGTACTAGAAACATACCAATGGGAATTCCAGATTCCCTGAGAACGCCTTTTTAATTCTGTTGTTTCAGTGTTTTTACTGTCCTTGCCTTTACTTTATTTTCATGCTATTTAGTTACACGTCACCATTTTACTAAATCCTTATTTAAACCCGCCCTCACTCTGCTTCAAGTCTACAATTATCTGCAGGCACAAAGCTAAATAATTCTTTGCAAGGGGCAAAAGCCTAATTCATGTGCTCCCTGTGGGATCGATACTCACTTCGAAAAGGATACAACTAAACCCTATGCACTTTCAGGCTATTAGAGGGCGCCATACTGGAGACCGAACCGCACATAAGGTATTACAGTCTGGTTTTGATTGGCCTACTCTCTTCAAGGATGCACATAAGTTTGCCCTATCTTGTGATGAATGTCAAAGAATAGGTAATATTGTTAGACGTCAGGAAATGCCTATGAATTATTAACTTGTTGTTGAACCATCTGATGTATGGGGTTTTGATTATATGGGACCTTTTCCTTCCTCTAATGTTTATACTCATATTCTAGTTGTTGTTGATTACATTACTAAGTGGGTAGAAGCTATTCCAACTAGTAGTATTGATCATAACACTTATATTAAAATGCTTAAAGAAGTTCTTTTCCTGAGGTTTGGAGTCCCTAGATATTTAATGACTGATGGTGGTCACATTTTATTCATAGTGCATTCCGCAAACCCCTAGCTAAATATGATGTAAACCATAGAATTGCATCATCTTATGTACTTCAGTCTAGCGGTCAAGTTGAATTGTGCAATAGAGAAATAAAGTTAATTTTGCAAAAGATTGTTAATATATCAATGGTACAGCGAGGTGCTATACAAATGTTTTTTAACCCCTTTCCGCAACGGCATTTTGAACCGTCGCCAAGTGAGTGTGTGCGATAGGGAGGTCCTTCCCACACGACCCAAAAACAGTCGGGGATAGGGAGCCATGATGCATATAGTTGTCCATATAAACTGTTTTTGATATCTCGAATATCCCAAACGCTCCATCCTTGCTACTCGTTTGTGCTCGCATTGCCATCGCAGTCGGTATTCTGTGGTGCTATATTTACGATGCGCGGCCCATCACAAACAGTTCACCATTATAGAATCTGTATGACAAGCAGACAATCACACACATTCACCTTTCCTGAACCGTATGCGATAACTAATTAAGAAGATTAGCTAATCATCGTATGAGTGTCGGATAGGATCAGGAAATGTCGGACCGTCGTAACATCGTCGTACATGATAACTATCGCACACACTATTCTGTGGTGCAACATTTACGATGCGTACCACATCAGAAACAGTTCATGATTGCAAATTGTGTACAACAAGGCAGCTATCACAAACGTTTAGTTTGCCCGCACCATTTGTTATATTTTTTGACATCACACACGCTTTGCAAACGGCAACTGTGTGCATGATCGCACATGTTTCCTCTCTATGAACTGTGTCGGATTATGATGTATATCAGAAACGTTTGTGTTTTACCGACCGTGTGCGCCGTAACGACTGTAGAGCGTAATTTCACCGTAATTTAATTGCTGCTATTTAAAATTGTACCGGATTTGAATTTGAAAGTATGCTATAGCTTTATTCATATCCATCAGGTTCAAACAACCAATGCATTATTCGATTCACAGGTATATATGTTCAAGAATTACATAAGCACCAAATAAAGAATGATGATCCACAGTTGAATACTTGTACTATTAAAGACGGTAAAGAAAGAGGCGAAATACATTCTGGTTGCTGAACAAGATGAAGAGGAATGCCCATATTGTGCCCTCCTCCATGCAGAAGGCACACACGACTCTAGTCCAACCCCTTGTGATGGACGACCGCCCATCCTTCACTGTCTTCATGAACACATCTAGATAGTCATCGTGTTCTGGTAGACATACTTTAACCTTTACATGCCCCCCAATCATGTAGTTTGAGAGGTAATCTTGAGTAAACTGCTTTGGGAACCACTGCAAAGGAAAAAGATTCATACATAGTCATCTAACACAACTCATTATGGGCAGTAAAAAGAAGGCTGCATAGTTCTTACTTACCATCCTGCAGTTCGCTGTTGTCTTGGATAAAGTGTAAACAAATAGTTTAATTGCCATCTTTGACCCATTTTACTAACAATCTTTATCAGCTTCCTCACTTGATGCTGGTTCATCAATATCTCATTGCCCCATACGCAGAAAGGGTCGAAGCGCGGATCTTTACCAATGACATATGTACCTAAAAGCACCAAGTTAATATTAGAAGCTAAACGGCAATTGCACAATGATGTAGAACAACACTCCCTCCGTCCCTTTATATAATATCTTATAACATCTAATATACTCACATATTGGATGAATTAACATCTTATATTATGGGCCGGAGGGAGTTTATTGCCTTTTTTCAAATTATCGGCTGATTAACTGCTGCTGTGTTGTTGTTGTCTGTGTTGGTGTGTTGTGTGGTTTTGTTGTTAGTGTTGTTGTTGTTGTTGTTGTATTGTTGTTGTTGTTCGTGTTGGTTGTGTGTTGTTGTTGTGTTGTTTTGTTGTTGGTGTGGTTGTTGTTGTTGTTGTTGTTGTTGTTGGTGTCTGTTGTGTTGTTGTAGTTGTTGTTGTTGTTGTGTTGTCTGTTGTTGTGTGTGTGGTTGTGGTTGGTGTTGTTGTGTGTGTTGTTGTGGTGGTTAGTCTGTTGTTGTGGTTGTGTTGCTTGTTTGTTGTGTTGTTTGTTGTTGTGTGTGATTGTGTTGATTGTTTGGTGTTGTTGTTGTTGGTGTTGTTGTTGTTGTTGTTGTTGTTGTGTTGTTGTTGTTGTTGTTGTTGTTTGGTTGTTGTTGTTGTGTGGTGTTGTTGTTGTTGTTGTTGTTGTTGTTGTTGTTGTTGTTGTTGTTGTTGTTGTTGTGTTGTTGGTGTTGTTGTTTGTTGTTGTGTTGTTGT